>NW_020869393.1:468743-493743 GCF_003789085.1 Penaeus vannamei | reverse complement strand
TTGTTTCAAGAGAATTAAAGGATGCTTGAGGTAATATGGATTTATTGCAGGTGACTTTCTACCAAAGGTGTCCACAAGGTTTATTAACAGATGTTTGATTATTTTTTTTATTTTGTATCTGGTCTTTATCCTCCTCTTCAGTTGCTTTTGTTTGGGATGTGCAGCAAGGTGAAATTAAAGGAAGAGAAAAAGTGATGAGTCATTTGGCTAAATTTTCCCATGGGTGAGTGATTTTTGTCACAGCAGGCAAAGGCAAGACCATATGGCCCCGTGTGTTTGCTTTTGATCCAGTGACCGGGTTTTCAGACTTATGGGACGTACTGGTGACCTTGCCATTGATCTGTGGGTGGCATTGTCCAAGAAGGTTTTCTCCATTTAGCTACCCTGCAGAGGATGGAACAGACAAAATGGACTTGTTCTCTATTGTCATTCTATGAATATTTTTCATGCTTTTAAGATTTTAAGAAGGTTATGTATCTCGGTATTACTTTTCGCCATTGCCACTGGCCGTGTGGCCTCGAACCTATTAGCGCTCCGACAGAGACGAACAGACCTCGCAAGGGAGCTTTTAAACCTCCAAAGCAGTTTTATGATAAAATAAGGAACTGATTGAATTTCTTTCTGAAGAAGGGAGCGCAATGGCTATTGTTACACACAACAGGTGCAGATTTGTGGATTAATAAACTAATTAGCATTTGATAATTTTATAACTAGATGAACATGTTCCTGTTTTCCACCATTAGCTACGAATTTCAAGCTATTTTCGTGAAATTTTTACCACCTGTTTGAATTGCTCTCCTCGTGTCGGTTTTTGGTAATTTTTCGGAATGCTTTTGTATAACCAACTGTGATGGTTTTGGTATCAGGGCCAAGATTATGCTTATGGGGGAGGGGGTCTGGCATAATTTCAATATATTTGGATTGTAAGAGCAAGAGGAATCCATTGATACCTAAACTGTTGCAGTTGGAAGGTATTCCAGAAATTGTCCTTGTTTCCCTAGTTTTTTACATATCTTCCAGAAGTGATTCTACGATAAGTTTTAATCAAGGTTTACTAAGTCTGATATAACTTGGAGTAGGATTTAAGTGTTGAATTGTTAAATCAGAATATTTGCTGAAACCCACTCTATTTTAAATGCGGAGTCTTGTACATATGCCACTTGTTGCATATTTAGTTATGGTAATTGTTACACAGAGCGACACACCCTTGAAAAAAAATTGATGTTTTTCTGCTTGAAATCCTCTGAGTTCATCGATTTTCGGCGTTGTTTCTTCTGCAAATGAATCGTTTAGGAAATTGAGTACCATTTCTCCATTAATGATCTTGATTTAATAGTCCGTTAGCAGGGAGGGCATGAAGTATATCGGGAAATTATGGTGTAAAACAGGCTTAAATAAGAATAACATTATTAAAAAATGCGTAAACTAGCACACAAAAAATGCTTAAGATCGGCCAATGAAACTCTACGGATGACTTGCCAGAAATCAAAACTTTACTGGAACCAGACCGACCTTTCATCAAAACTATGGGAATTCAACAACCTAATATATCAATATAAATTGTCGTGACTTGGTGTGCCCTCGTGGGGAGGTTGATGGGGTTCAAGCCACCCAACGCCCCCCAGGACACATTCTCTCCACCACTGTATGTACTGCAAGATAGAGCTGCATTCACACCATAAACAAATAAAACAAATACCTTTATATCCAGAGAATTCAAATTTTGTCGTTTCTTTGTACCATCGGGATTGCTTCGATTTTAATCACCTCTTTCGTCATTTGGAGCTCTTGATGGGCTCAGATATAAAACTAGGATGGTTACTAAAGTCTAATTATTCTTTGATGCCACTGTTTCTTGGTTATCAACTCGAGTTGGTAGTGTGTTGTTGAAAAGGATCGCAGGATTAGCGTCTTGATTGGTTAGGTCCATCTCGTGGTTTAGCTGACACTGATTTCTCAAAGGTTCTGTAAAGAAAACATCAACTTTTTTTCAACAGATTGTTTGCAATTGTTTATCCATTTTGGTAGATTTCAAGTTTAATATTGGGAGACTATTTATTGGTAATGGAACATATTATGTTCATGATTTTTATTGTGGCAATGTAACAGAAGCACATATATTGTGTATTTTCTCGTGAAGGACGCTGTCTTTTAGTAGATTTTTTCATTTCGGCCATATGGATGAGACTGAAATAGATTTTTACCCCCAATACCATGTGTATCATAATTGTGGCATTCTACAAACTGTCAAATAGTTGGTTATTTTTCCTGCGTTATTTACAAGATGTATGTAGTGTCAGTAGATGTATTTGCTCCAATCATGCTATGCAAACATCTGTTCCTGAAATCTGAAAAAGGGATGTTAATATCTTCACCCAATAAGGACAAAAAGCATTGTTCTAGCTATGATGAATTGAGCCAGAATGTCGTATGAGAAGTGTCTATACCACACGTGGGGAACCCTGCTCTTAAGTTGTTTGCACTTCACGTTGTTTCCTTGTTTGCTCACTTGTGTATATGGTCTCTTAGCCTCATTTCAAGGAGAGTAGCCAACCACAGCCAAAAATATGGGAGTAAATTTTTCTTACATTTCTAATTTTTCACTCGTGGGTAGCTTACACATGCTACCCAGCTAACTGGCAAATTGTTTTCCTGCCATGTTATAGTATGAATGGGATTTATGGCAAAACTAGCAGCTTTGGTATATTTTTTAACATCAACTAGGCCTTATCCTATGTGTGAGCTGCTTTCCCTCTCATCCAGCTATCCTCCTATACCCTTCACTGCTCCCACTGTCCCTTCCTCATAGTGTGGCTGAATGACTTAACGCTGTTTTATCACTGTGTACTGCAGATTTGCATAAATGTTTGAACTTACTACTACGAGTCATGATAAATGATATATATACCCTATTTTCTTCCACATTGGGGTTAACATTTTCAGCATTGATGCGTGTTTGTTCAGTTACTATTTGACATACCAGCAACAGCCGCACATATTCTGGTGTGTAAGATAAAGGTCTCCACATACATAATTACCAAATTTGTAGAATTTAGGGTTTTAAGTTCATTGACCAATTATAATATTACTGCCATGGCATTATATACTCTGGACTTAAGTATCCATTGTGGTCTTTCAGTCTGACTTGTAAAGGGTAAATGATGTTTATATGATTCTTTTTAAATCTTATTTAACCCCAACTTACCCGTTGAAATGAATTGGTACTCCTTGCTCCAGGCCTAGAAAATGACAGCAGGAAATTTTGATGTGTATTATGTGGTTAATGTTTAAGGAAGAATCATAATATTTACCTTTCTAATCCAAAGAAAATGCAAATGGAAGAAAAAACTGTTAATGATAGTATTCATTGTTCATTTATTTTTATTCGTGTTTGGTTTTTAGATATGTTCTTTTTGTTGTAAATATGTTGTTTTATTAGACTGTTGAGCTTAGTTTTCACATTTTATTTTCAGAAGACAAAATGGAGGATTCTGGACGAGATGATTGGGGAGGTGAGAGCGAGCAGGATGGTGAGTCTGTTTGTATTGAAAGGGTTTTCTCTCTTGTTCTGATCGTAACGTGAAGTTGGCATTGGCGGATTGCGTGGCTCCGAAGATGGCGGAACTAAGGCGGCGTAAACTGTCAAGACTGTCAAACACAGCTGAACAAAAGATGAGATGCCAAGAGTAGCTGGCTTGTCTTGATAGAAAAAAAATTGGTTGGATTTGGTTTGGTAGACCACTTGACGAGGTTGGAGGAATGTCTGCTTGCAAGAACACGGTCTCTTATATTATTTGTCCTGGAACATTACTTTAACTCTGTGCTGTTTTATTAATTGTCCTTGGAATAAGTAAGCTTTGAAAATGGATGTCTATTCATCAAAATCAGAACTAAGTAAGAAAAAAAAAATGAATACAAGTGTTGGAAAGGTTTTGTGACAAGTAATGTAGTATCCTGTTTTATCTTTAAGGCATGTATTCAGATCTAGCTAAGTAGTGTTGGTGGAATTGGGTTGTAGTTTTACTTGAAGCATGTGATGTCTTAGTTCACTAATCAGGCCACATTTTGGTTCAGCATACTCAAGGAAGGAAATTTGACATATGGTGTTTGATAGATGTAAATTATTCACTTTGAACTTTTTGAATAACAATGAAAACCATGTGATACATTGAAAAATTCATGGCAATCTGAGAAATCATAGTACTTATAACTTCAATTCAAGTTGTAAGGATGATAGACAATTAAATTTAAAATAACTTTCTCATTCAATCTGGGAACTTGACAGAATTCACCTTCCAATTTCAGACTAATTGTTCATTCATCCAGCCTCTGGGTTTGAAGGCTTGACATCAGCTTTGTCACTTACCCATTTGGACAGGCAGGTAATACATAAAATTAGCTCAAATGGAGTTTTCAGTTGCCTTGTAAGCTTCTTTTAAACACACTTTCATTGTTGGAATTTTTGCTTTTGTGGTTCGTTGTTTGGAAAGCGTAATTTTTATGTAATTTCTAATCTATTAAATGTAAATTACCTCTAACGTTATGATGAGCATTTGGTGTAAAACCTAGGGGTCTGTAGCCTTTTCTAGATTTTTATTAAATTCTGTTTTTTAAATAACTCCTTGCACCTGAAACACAGGCAATTTTGTGGCATGTGTGTTAACCTTGGGTTTGTGTTCTTGGTTTGGCATCACCATTCCATTTCAGTTTTATTCGTTGGTAGGTGACAATATTAACCCTTTTAGATTAAGATCCCTTTAAAAGGACATTTGGGTTCGGTTGAGCCAAGAGGGTAGCACTGGTCCAGTATTGCTGAAAGAGGAAAATTCATGAAGTTTTAGTTAGAAATGTTCCTGACCTCATTGGATGCAATTGATCACCAATTCATTCATCAGCTAGTGAGATGAGACTGCACTTTTAAGTTTAGGGTAAATACCTGAATATAGCAATTGATTAGAATAATCAAACAACTGATACCAACCCCCCTCTACTCACATGAACATGTGCACACACTCATACACATGGATATTAACCCACTGGCGCTGGGTGTCACGTACGTACATGCCATGGCTGTTGTGGACCAAACGCCAGGGGCATCATGCCATGCCCATTCCCGCGCTACTGGCTCATCGGACGGAGGTTGTTTTCCTCCACTGTTAGCGGCTTCATTTATATGGTAAAGATTTTAGGCAATGGCACCTAAAGTGAAGGTAAACCTTCAAAATTTTAATATTTCATAAATTTTAGAAAAATGAAAGCTTTTAGGTGCTATATGTCGCTTGCAAACTACAGATCGAGCCGGGCGCAAACAGGGGAAACTGCCAGTGCGCGCCAACAAGCCGGCGCATATGTAAACTTGACAAAATTATTACCAGTCGCTGATATACATACGCACATTCACATCCACACGCATGCATGCATATTCTCGCAGTGCATCCCCACGCATGCATGCATATTCTCGCAGTGCATCCCCATGCATGCATGCATATTCTCGCAGTGCATCCCCATGCATGCATGCATATTCTCGCAGTGCATCCCCACGCATGCATGCATATTCTCGCAGTGCATCCCCACGCATGCATGCATATTCACGCACTGCATCCCACGCACGCATGCACATTCACGCACTGCATCCCCACGCACGCATGCACATTCACGCACTGCATCCCCACGCACGCATGCACATTCACGCACTGCATCCCCACGCACGCATGTACATTCACGCACTGCATCCCCACACACGCATGCACATTCACGCAATACATCCCTACACACGCATGCACATTCACGCAATACATCCCTACACACGCATGCACATTCATGCAATACATCCCACACACGCATGCACATTCACGCAATACATCCCCACGCACGCATGCACATTCACGCACTGCATCCCCATGCATGCATGCATGCACATTCACGCAATACATCCCACACACCCATGCACATTCACGCACTGCTTCCCCACGCAATACATCCCCACACACCCATGCACATTCACGCACTGCTTCCCCACGCATGCATGCATGCACATTCACGCACTGCTTCCCCACGCATGCATGCACATTCACTTAATACATCCCCACGCACGCATGCACATTCACGCACTGCATCCCCACGCACCCATGCACATTCACTCAATACATCCCCACGCACCCATGCACATTCACTCAATACATCCCCACGCACCCATGCACATTCACGCAATACATCCCCACGCACGCATGCACATTCACTCAATACATCCCCACGCACCCATGCACATTCACTCAATACATCCCCACGCACCCATGCACATTCACGCACTGCTTCCCCACGCACCCATGCACATTCACTCAATACATCCCACACACCCATGCACATTCACGCAATACATCCCAGGCACGTATGCACATTCACGCAATACATCCATGAGCATCCATGCACATTTGCGCATTACATCCCCACGCACCCATGCACATTCACGCAATACATCCATGAGCACCTATGCACATTCACACAATACATTCATGAGCACATCACATCACATACATGCATGCACATGTACTCACAGAATACATACGTACATTACATACATACACAAGCTTGCGCATGTGCACTCGCAGAATATATACACACATGCGCACACAGACATCAAGAAAGAACAATTCATGATTTTCTTGTGCATGTAGAGGGAGGGGTCTTAAATCGTGGAAAAGTTCAAACTTGTCGTGGCGCATTGCACAGTCTTTTGTGTTCAGTGATTTGGACAAATTTGATTTCTAGAACTAAAATTGAATATTGTGTACTGGCTGAGTTGCCATTTAGTTCTTGTTACCATATATGTATTCCTGGTCAAGAGATGTTGATATCTTTGTTGCCTATACCATGTGCAAGGCTGGTTGAATGCTCTTTAAATGTTCGTTGTACTCTTGGTTATGGTGACTCCTATGTTGCCTTTTTATACTTGATTTTCCTCATAATTATCAATGTTAGTGGATAATGACCAGGAAAATGAGAAGCAAAGGATAGGCTTGTGTAAAGTTAAGGAATGGTATAAGCTAATTGATAAAGACACAAGTTTTTAGTCACTGCAGTTGTGTATTGTGCTAAATAGTGCTTTAGACTCCATTTTGTTAATGTCTCAAAAGCTTTTGATTTAAGCTCATTTTGCAATAAGAGATGATCAATGATTTTGACATTGATAAACAGTTTCCTCCTGAGATTGCATACTTCCCCATATGTGCTGTATTTGCAGTTTAAATACAAGATGATGGATGTTTGAGAGTGGAGTGCTTTTGTTTGAAGAACAGGACTGCTTTGTCTAGTCCTTTTATAAAGGAATAACATTCCTTTGAAAATGCCTTGATAGTTTAGTGCTGGAATATTCCTTGACAATTTATCTTGATCCACCTGAACAGTATGATAGACTAAATTGACAGCAGTGTACTTTGTTCTGTATAATTACATAATGGAGTGCTTAACCCATAGGATCTGGTTGCTTCACAGCAATCACATGGCCCACAATATGGGCATTAGACTTGTGTGAGCAGCCGCTTTGACGGATGCGCCGCTTGTAGGCTGGGGGGGACAAACTTTGGAATATGGTGACAAAACTGTCTCCCCTTTGCAATGTTATTCTATGTATAAGCATTTTTAGCTTTTAGCCATTTTCCATTGTTCATGCTTGTCATTTGATTTGCTCTATCCAGATGGTAATAGACTTTTCCTTGCACAGACTTCATACCATCTCTCTAGGTGGTCCATAACTCAGAGCAAGAATAAAAAGTAGCCTTTTGCCTATTATTTTACTTATTTATGATCATTATTATATATATAATATATATATATATATATATATATAATTTTTTTTTTTTTTTTTTTCAATTTGTCTTAAAACTGGCCAGAAATATGATGCTGAACATAGAAAGGACATCCTCCCTGGAGGTGGCCCTCTTCCAGTAATGGCTCAGACCTTACATTTCACCTGTTTATTAATGGAAAAGCCCCTTTACAAATTGCGTCTGATCACCCTCCAAGAGGGTTGTAGACTCAGGGTGAATCTTCACCAAAATGCTGATGATGGCAAGTTCAATCCACCCCAGCCCACAGCCACATTTTCCCTTAACATGTTCAAAGCTCCCACATTAAACCAATTTTTTTCATATGGTCATGACAACCAGATTGTACGGGTTAAGTGTTGGTAGTTCTCTTTGTAAGAAAGACAAGGTTCAGGATGTAAGTGTTAGCAGATTATGCAAGCATTATGAATGTCATTACTATTGCATAGGACAGTTTGATTTTTAGTTTAATTGGAGACTTTTTCCACTTGTAAGACTGTTTTTACGGATTAAAGATTTATACTTCTTAAAAAAAAAAAAAAAATATATATATATATATATATATATATATATATATATATATATTATATATAATTAATATATATATATATATATATATAATAAAGCCTTTAAAAAATACAATGTTGACTTCAAAAACAGACCTCTTCAATGCTTTTGTTTGGTTTTCCAAATACAAGTTAGTCACCCATTCCCTGGATTATTCCCAATAGAGATGATCCTAGAAAATAGGTGATGGATCAGATACTGTAATTTTATAAATGTCCTCAGTCTGAACTACTGCAGGGAAGACGTTAGGCAAGTATTTGTAGATTATATATTGTATACCTATTTGTACATTAAGTGAAGTATTAACTTGATGTTAAGTATGGAAGGCATCTGCTTACAAAGAGAGAGAAACCAAATATGCAAGTGTAGTTCATACAAACAGAAATCCCATGTGTTTTGTGTGTTTCAGTATTATTAGGATTACAAGGTCTACAATTTTCCATTGTTCTATATTTTCTTCCAGAAAATAGCTTGTTAATTTTGAAAATTGTGGCCTGGTCATTTGAATGTTTATATTAACAGAAGACAAGGATATCATATCTTCTAGTACTTTAAGAATAAAATAGTCTGTGCATTGGATGATATATGTATAACCTTTTAATGAAAGGAACAGATTCCTATCTATAGTATTATATTCCTATTAACACTACACTACACTAGGTAACTACATATTCATCTCTTGACACATTTACCATAACTATGATTCATTTGATTAAATACTACTTATAGATTGTACACCATGGACTTTGGCATTTTTCGCAATCTAAGTGCATGCATTTACCCAGTAATAAGTAAATAACATCTGTCCTTAGAAGGTTTCCGAACAGTATGTACTTGCACAATGTAGAAGGGGATGTGTGAAGGTCATTTTAGTATCGATTATCTACCCCCTTCAAACTGGAACTGTTTATCACACAGCTGGAGGATGGGACCGTTATTCAGACAAGGACTCGGGCAGGGACCGTTACTCCAGTGGAGGTCGGAACAGCAGAAAGCCTGGAGATTGGGACTGCCCAAGTTGCAAATTCATCAACTATGCATCGCGCACAGCTTGCTTGAAGTGCCGGATCCCAAAGGGTAAGTACTTGATATTTCTTTCTCACATTTACACGCGCGCACACCCATTTACACACTTGCACGCACACCCACACCCATTTACACACTTGCACGCACACCCACACCCATTTACACACTTGCACGCACACCCACACCCATTTACACACTTGCACGCACACCCACACCCATTTACACACTTGCACGCACACCCACACCCATTTACACACTTGCACGCACACCCACACCCATTTACACACTTGCACGCACACCCACACCCATTTACACACTTGCACGCACACCCACACCCATTTACACACTTGCACGCACACCCATTTACACACTTGCACGCACACCCACACCCATTTACACACTTGCACGCACACCCACACCCATTTACACACTTGCACGCACACCCACACCCATTTACACACTTGCACGCACACCCACACCCATTTACACACTTGCACGCACACCCACACCCATTTACACACTTGCACGCACACCCACACCCATTTACACACTTGCACGCACACCCACACCCATTTACACACTTGCACGCACACCCACACCCATTTACACACTTGCACGCACACCCACACCCATTTACACACTTGCACGCACACCCACACCCATTTACACACTTGCACGCACACCCACACCCATTTACACACTTGCACGCACACCCACACCCATTTACACACTTGCACGCGCACCCACACCCATTTACACACGTGCACGCGCACCCACACCCATTTACACACGTGCACGCGCACCCACACCCATTTACACACGTGCACGCGCACCCACACCCATTTACACACGTGCACGCGCACCCACACCCATTTACACACGTGCACGCGCACCCACACCCATTTACACACGTGCACGCGCACCCACACCCATTTACACACGTGCACGCGCACCCACACCCATTTACACACGTGCACGCGCACCCACACCCATTTACACACGTGCACGCGCACCCACACCCATTTACACACGTGCACGCGCACCCACACCCATTTACACACGTGCACGCGCACCCACACCCATTTACACACGTGCACGCGCACCCACACCCATTTACACACGTGCACGCGCACCCACACCCATTTACACACGTGCACGCGCACCCACACCCATTTACACACGTGCACGCGCACCCACACCCATTTACACACGTGCACGCGCACCCACACCCATTTACACACGTGCACGCGCACCCACACCCATTTACACACGTGCACGCGCACCCACACCCATTTACACACGTGCACGCGCACCCACACCCATTTACACACGTGCACGCGCACCCACACCCATTTACACACGTGCACGCGCACCCACACCCATTTACACACGTGCACGCGCACCCACACCCATTTACACACGTGCACGCGCACCCACACCCATTTACACACGTGCACGCGCACCCACACCCATTTACACACGTGCACGCGCACCCACACCCATTTACACACGTGCACGCGCACCCACACCCATTTACACACGTGCACGCGCACCCACACCCATTTACACACGTGCACGCGCACCCACACACGTGCACCCGCACCCACACACGTGCACCCGCACCCACACACGTGCACCCGCACCCACACACGTGCACCCGCACCCACACACGTGCACCCGCACCCACACACGTGCACCCGCACCCACACACGTGCACCCGCACCCACACCTGCACACCCATTTACACGTGCACGCGCACCCACACACGTGCACACCCATTTACACGTGCACGCGCACCCACACCCACACCCATTTACACACGTGCACGCGCACCCACACCCACACCCATTTACACACGTGCACGCGCACCCGCATCCACACCCATTTACAGACACACCCACACCCACTAATGCGCGCGCAACCTTTTATTTATAGAAATTTACTTGTGTAGATTTTTCATCTAAATGTATATTGCCCACAAAGTGAATACTATGTAAATGTTATGCCGCTAACCAAATGACGCTATTAGTGCAGGTACACATACCTGTCCAATATGGGTTTTTTATTTTTTACACATACATGCTGCCAACAGCACATGCAGGACTGGATTTCATTTTTTTTTTTTTTTTTTTTTTTTTTTTTTTTTTTTTTTTTTTTTTTTGTTAACCCACTAATGCCAGTATATTTTGAAGCCGAAATAATATTTTCTGGACGGTTACAAAATTGGTGCACGGGCCGGCCTGGAATCTGCCCGCAACGTATTCGGAGAGCTAGCTCGGATCCAACGTCACACGGGGGATGCCGGGCAATGTTTATTTTTTCCGGCTGTCTCATATATGGGACACCTGTCATAAATGAGTTACCTTACCAAATGTTGTTGATCAAAAGAATTTGCACTGAAATCTAACTTATAGTTCACTAGCAGATCAGATTTGACATTCCTTTTAACTTTTTTGTAAAAAGTAAAAGTATTAGGTTTTTCAAATGATTTTATTAGTAATTTAGTTCCATGGGGATGGATGTGCTGTTGGTGTAATTACCATAAATTTGATCAGATGCCTGTGGAGAAATTACAAAAAGCATAAGAAATCACTGCTTTCAAAATACTTGATTCACTCTGGATGACGTCCTATTGTATAAGCCGGTATCCCAGCAACCATGACTCAAGAGCCCTGATGTGGCCCAGTGCTGGGCAGTGCAATCTCACTTTATTAGCAAATTTTCCCATCAGTTAAGGAAAATAAAATCCTCTAAGGAATGGGTAACGGGAGATCAGGTTGGAGAACTAATTGCCTCCGTGGTGACTAAGAGCTTGCGAACCCATGGAAGTGGAAACAATAAAATGAAACCATAATGGACAATGTATGTACCTGTTGCTGATGGTTTAACTTCAGGCTATATTTTTCTTGCACTGTATAAAGTTGTATAAAGTAGTCTTTCATGAATGTGTGATCACTTACTAATGCTACAGCTCTTGAGGTATCATGATTTAGGAAGGCATTGCTTTGATGTTATGCAACACACAATGAGAATTCTGATTTTTTGGTATTCACAGGTGTAGGGAATCTAACATGTTTCATATTAAAGAAATTTGGATGCAAATTGATGAGACCAAACCATGTTTGATCGCAGTTTTGTCATTGTTCTTGATTTTTGGGGCTTCGTAGTATTTGTTGGTGTCATTGAGCAAAATTTTTACTTAATATCCTTATTTTATCTGACAGATACAAACCTTTGTAAGTGTCTGGCCTATTAGTAATTCATTACCATTGGAAGGTTTTTGGTTACCTGATACTTTTTTCTTAGACGAAGTATGCAATACTAAGATGTCCAAGCCTTTCTTGTTAATAAAGTATTATGAACATTACCTTAGTATATTGAAGTGTAATTATATTTAGTGTCATGTGAAATTTTCGTACAAATGCAGTCATTCTCTATACCTAACCCGAAAGATGTATGAAAAGGGAATGGGGATTCTTAAATTAATGTGCTTGAACTAAGCAATAGGAACAGACAAATGGGGGATGGGGATCCCTTTTTGGTAGACAATAAATTTTCTTGTGGAAGTGCGCTGGGGGGGGAGGTGGCATATAATTGCAATATCGGGAACCTCGACAAATTCTATTTTTATTTTTGTTTATTTATATTTATTTATTTTCCCCTCTTCCTTTTCCCTTTTTCTTTGTCTGGTAGTTATTACATTTAATTCTTTCTTTTTAAGTAAATTTCTTCATTTTCTGTGAAAATCTTTCTAAGTGTTAAGGTACCATAATTTAAGTTGAAAATGGTCAAGAGTGTGTGTATGTATACAGGTGAAAGTGAATAGGTTAGTAGATTAAAAGAAAATGACAGGCAAGTGGAAAGATAAGTACCTGTATGCAATAAGAACGTCGAAGATAATTTATTATTTATTAATTTATATCAAACTAAGTTTTAAGTGGAAGGATTTTTTTTTTTTTTTTTTTTTTTTTTTTTTTTTTTTTTTCTACCACCACTTTATTACTGTTATTTTTTTATTGTATAGATATGGACTCCTTTGGCTCTGGAGGACGAGTAGGTGGTGGCGGAGGTGGGATCCGTGATATGCGACCCGGGGACTGGATTTGCCCCGAGTGCAAATACCATAACTTCTCTTCGCGTGGAATTTGCAACAAGTGTCCTTGCCCCAGAGGTATGCTGTTGTATGTTGGGGTGGGCTTTTTTTATATATATTTGTTTATTTGTTTTATTTTTTATTTTTCTGGAATCAGGGTTGGGATAAGTAGGAAGAAGTTAGTGGGTCTTTAGAGGTTGTGTACTATTTTATGGCTAGAAATGTATTTATAGCTATTTTTATTGATTTTTATCCTTTAAGGTAAAGGTTAAAGGTGGTAGTGCAGAAGGTATTTTCGTCATCTGTTGCTTTATGCTTATACTGTCTATTGAGTTGTAAAGCTTACTTTATTAGATTTGATAGTCCTCTTTCTCCCTCTCTCCCTCTGCTCTCCTCTTCTGTCTCCTCTACCTCTATATCTCCTCCTCCTCTTCCTCCTCCTGCTACCTCTCCCTCCTCTTCCTTTCCTCCTACCTCTCCTCCTCCCACCTCCCTCCTCCTACCTCTCCTCCTCCTCCCACCTCCCTCCTGCTACCTCTCCTCTCCTCCCACCTCCCTCCTGCTACCTCTCCTCCTCCTCCCACCTCCTCCTGCTACCTCTCCTCCTCCTCCCACCTCCCTCCTCCCTCCTGCTACCTCTCCTCCTCCTCCCACTTCCCTCCTCCCTCCTGCTACCTCTCCTCCTCCTCCCACCTCCCTCCTCCCTCCTGCTACCTCTCCTCCTCTCCCACCTCCCTCCTCCCTCCTGCTACCTCTCCTCCCCTCCCACCTCCCTCCTCCCTCCTGCTACCTCTCCTCCTCCCACCTCCCTCCTCCCTCCTGCTACCTCTCCTCCTCCTCCCACCTCCCCCTCCCTCCTGCTACCTCTCCTCCTCCTCCCTCTACCTCCCTCCTCCCTCCTGCTACCTCTCCTCCTCCTCCCTCTACCTCCCTCCTCCCTCCTGCTACCTCTCCTCCTCCTCCCTCTACCTCCCTCCTCCCTCCTGCTACCTCTCCTCCTCCTCCCTCTACCTCCCTCCTGCTACCTCTCCTCCTCCTCCCTCTACCTCCCTCCTGCTACCTCTACCTCTGCCACCTCTCCTCCTCCTCCCTCTACCTCCCTCCTGCTACCTCTACCTCTACCTCTACCTCTGCCACCTCTCCTCTTCCTCCCTCCTCTCTCTACCTCTGCCACCTCTCCTCTTCCTCCCTCTACCTCTGCCACCTCTCCTCTTCCTCCCTCTACCTCTGCCACCTCTCCTCTTCCTCCCTCTACCTCTGCCACCTCTCCTCTTCCTCCCTCTACCTCTGCCACCTCTCCTCTTCCTCCCTCTACCTCTACCTCTACCTCTACCACCTCTCCTCTCCTCCTCTCTACCTCTACCTCTACCTCTACCACCTCTCCTCTTCCTCCCTCTACCTCTACCTCTACCTCTACCACCTCTCCTCTTCCTCCCACCTCTCCTCCTGCTACCTCTACCTCTGCCACCTCTCCTCTTCCTCCCTCCTCCCTCCTCCCTCTACCTCTACCTCTGCCACCTCTCCTCCTCCTCCCTCTACCTCCCTTCCTTACAGCATATAAAGAAATGGGATAAAGTTATTTCAATTAGCTTTAATTGCCTTTAATTTAGGGAAATCCTTGAACTTTTATTGCATTTATTTTGTAAATCAAATGAAGGGATGACTAAAGCTAGCAGTAGGGTCTGACAAGCAACATAAGCACTAAATGTAGACAAATTGCAGCAGATAGTTCATTAGTTTTGTTTTTTTTTATCTTGGCATACTTGCATCAGAACAATTTCCATTTTGATTGCACAATATGCGTGCTAAAATTTCGTAAGAGTTGGGTAAATGGTATACAACAGAGTAAGGATTTGTAGGATATATGGTACCATGGTACCTCTTGATGGCAAACAGGACTTGTTACAGGTCTCACAGAAATGCATCTCAAATATAGTTCAAATTGGCAGAAAATTTTGATATCAAATTTGAATTATTAACCCTTTGGATCCGGTTGCATCACAAAAATCACGGTGCTGAAAACCAGGGTAATGGCTTACGTAAGTGGCCACTATCCCAGGCGTGTGGCATATAGGCTGGGCATGCACAAACACCAATGAGCGATGACAAGGCTGTGCCTCCCCTTTGCAAAAGTTATTTTGTGTAAATTCTTTTGGCTTTATCACCATTTTCCAATGTCCATGTGTATTGTTTTGCTTTATCCAGATAGTAATTACTTATTTTCCTTGCGTTCGGTGGTTTACGAGTAATAGTTGGCACTTAAAACCTTTTATTTTGCTTTAATTTAATCAAATCTTATAGATATGAAGGTATACCTTCATTATTGGTGCTATTGCCTAAAATCTACTATCGGAGAAGAACAAACTCCGTCCAACGAGCCAATGGCGTGGGAATGGTTGAGATGATGTCATCCGTTTTTCGGTCCACAACAGCCATGGCATGTACAAACATGCCACCTGGTGGCTAGTGGTTAATATTCAAAGGAATCTTTTGTGATAAGAGAGTGAAAGGGAGAAGATAGGGGGGTGGACTCTTACAAACTTATGTTGGTAAGAGATTGAGAAAATAACTATTTTAAATTTTTATTTTATTTACCTTCTCCGTTTTCTTATGAAATAAGGGTGAGGGAGAAAACAAGAGACCTTTATACTATAGTTGTATACAAATACAATGGGAGCTAGTAATTATAATCTTAAAAATACTGTTCTATGAAATTATTTTTTTTACTATTTGCCTTTTATTTTCATGGTAAATGTACACGTCAGACATTGCCCATTATTTCATATACAGTTGAGTATTTAATAATGTTGGTGGGTGACTTCTTTTGACAATAATAGTAAGACATTGTCAACTTGTATACTTTTCATTCAATACTATCTTGGTTGTCATCTGATCTAGAACCATTTTGTACATTGAAAAGTTTTTCTCAATGAATAGCTTTGAGACTAATATCTGTAGAAGTGTGGTATACACAATTATCTAGTGTATGCATCTTGGGCATTTAGTTTGGACTTTCAGATTATGAACTTGGAGGAGGGTAAAGGAGAGTGGTAGTTTGTTGTAGTGAGCTGAGATAAAAGAGAATGACAAAGTAGGGTGTGTCCAAGGTTTTATCACCAAATTTTCAGAGTTCTTGAACAGTATCTCATTATTGGTTATTGATGATCCTCTACTCTTCACTGTAGCTTTGGATAGGGATCCACTATTCCTTTGTTTAAGAGGAATTGCACTTCTAGAAAGGTCAGGGTAGAGCACACAAGAATTAAATATTCTCTGTTGTGGTCTTAGATGTTGCAGGGGGTGACTTCTCTAGCCCTCGTGGTGGTGGTGGTGGCGGAGGCGGCAGCAGGCCTGGAGATTGGGATTGCCCAAGTTGTTCATTTAGCAACTATGCACACCGTGGTTTCTGCTACAGGTGCAAAGTCCCCAGAGGTATGTATTTAAGTGTTTGTGTTGGCCCTAGGAGCTTCAGTGAAAACCATTTGAATCCATGGTAAGAATTTTGGCCTTCTAAATATTATATATATATATATATATATATATATATATATATATATATATATATATATATATATATATATATATATAATAAAAAAATAAAATAAAATAAAATGTCATAAGATATCATTGATTGGGAGATGTAGAGATCTTGTGTTCTTTGTTCTGGGTCTTGCAGAAATATTTGGAAGAATATAGAACCGATTACTGTTAATGTTTCCAATTGTTAATTTCCTTTGGAAAAGTGTTTTCTAAGTACAAGTACACATTTGGCTTGGGAAGGATTACATTTTTAATATATATATATACTATGCAACACTAACATTTTCCAGAGGGAGGTCGTGCTCGGCCAGGTGACTGGGAATGCAGTGACTGCAAGTTCCTGAACTTTGCTTCAAGGAGCCAGTGCATGAAGTGCTCTAGCAGGAAATGTGACTAAGCATAGAGGGCACAAAAGTAAGATTTTTAAAACTTGTTACAATATAAGTAAAAGGTCAAATAAATATTGTCTATGGTACAGAAGAGTTTTTGCATTACACAAATTTTACTTGTTGGTATAATTAAAAGATAACTGAATGAGTATTTTAATTTACTGTAATTAGTTCTTATTATTCTTATTTCAGGATATGCACTCCTTAATATTGCTGAGAGATTCCCCTTCACCAAGAGACCAACCTATGTTCACAAGGCAGATGCTCGCCACCAAACCCAAATAATTGAAAAGCAATCCATTCATCATGTGTGATTTGAAAAGAAATTTTAAATTGCATCAATTTCACTATTTGAATACCCAATTAAAGTTTTGCTAGGATTGCTCAAAAGTGTGGTATTACAGATCTCTTTTTTGCTCAATATTCATGATTACAGTGTGGGTCTAGAGTTGAATTTCTTAGCTAGTCATTGTTAACAGAGTTGATAGTTATCTTATCGATGCTTGAGATCTTGAGATCAACTAGTGATTTACGCTCTACTCCCAACCACAGAGGAAACATGATAATCATGCATTTTGAGATGATTAAGGTCGATATATACACTGCCAGACACTTCCCCTTCCCATCCCTCTTTGTGCTACAAAGCATATAGGAAAGAGGAACATGTAAATTTAATTTCTCCTCCTACCCCAGCACCTCCCTCCCTCCCTCCTCCCTCCCTTGTTTTAGATATCAAAGAATGTGTAGTTTTGGTTGGTATGATCTACAAGCTAGTTTTTGTTATTTTCTATTTTCATTTTTATTTTTTTCACATGTACAAGGAATGGTTTCTAACTTGTTTGTATTCTTAATTAAAAAACAAAAAACAAAAAAAAAGGGCAAATACTGGACATGAAACCTGAGGTGCATAGGAGTCCTTTGTCATTTAGGTTAATAGGTTACGAGTTGTATAGTGTAAATTAACCATTGAATGGACAAGAACTCCATATGCAAAAATAGGGTCCACTTAAACTATGAACTGTTTAATGTCCAGTATGTTAACTTCAAAGGAGTTAAATTTTAAATTGCTCCATTTCTTTCTTTTTTTCCAACTTCAAAATATGATTACTTAAGTTTCCTATGTACTTGCTTTTGATTAATGTAATATAGGTTAACAATCATGTGTGTTTTAAATGATTCATTATCTTGCTGGAAGGCTCTTCTTGATGCTGTACCTGATAACCCAAGAAAAGCATATAAAGGATTTATTTTAGTATTAGAGATTTGTATCCCAACAGTGTGAAGTGTGTCAGTGGTCACATTGTCATTAACATTTTAAAGAAGATATTCACTTTATTTTTTTATTTTCATTTTGGTTCTGATAAGTGGGCTGGTTATTAAGTATCATGATTACCATTTTTTTTACAATCATAAGTCTTTAAAATGATGAAAAAATTGAAATAGATATTTTATAAGAGACAGTAGCAGGTTAGAATTTTGTAAGTCAGGGAGACAAACCATTGGTAGCTTTTGTATTGGGTCGTGAGTAATGAAGATAATAAATTTCAAGCAAGCAGTTATGTAGTATGAACCCTTTTTCCACCATAACTTTGTGGGTGCATATGAAGTGTCTTCCCAGCGTATACATGATCGTTTGTCCTCACCCTTTAATTTTGTATTGAGAAGACATGGTTACTTGGCTTGAGTGAAGTTGGCATTCCCAGACTTGTGTGCATGTCAAGATATACACCAGTGAGAAGGAATTTCATGAAATATTAGCGTGTTCTTTCATTTATCCTTTTTGGTGTGAAATTTTCAAATTGACAAGGCTTATCAACTGCTTTGAGTAACCATACTTTTGGTTGGTGTTATGAATAGCAATTTAACTTGCTGTTATGGAAAATGCTGCTCGATTTTAGTCCTGGAATGTAGTGTAGATTTTTTTCTCTCCCATCCACAATTAGGCATGCCAAATGGGTAATACCCTCAATGGATAACTTTTACAGTAACCTACGACTTGGCAAAAATGATGCTGTGGTTAGTTACCATGTTTGACAGTAAGTGGTGTGTGTATGTGTGTGTATGGTATAGCTTATGTCGGGAGTTTCAACCATGCAGACTTGCTCAGAAATAGTTTATTATTGCTGCTGCCCATCAAGTATACCTTATGTTGTTGAGGTTTAATGTTAGTATTTAACATTTAAAGATGCACACATGCAAGACAATCTTTCACTCGATAACAATTTAAGAAAAGGGATAGAATATTCATGTTGAAATATCCAAAAATGATCCATAATCTGAAAAAAAAAATACTGATACGAATGAGTCCAATGTGCCTCCTTATTTTTTGCGATATATGAAATTCAACTACAGCCAACCATATGGGATTATTCATCAAGTTTGCCCCATCCCCTAATACTTTGCTCGTCGCTTGGGTGGGGATTACGAGACTGGGACGGGCCCAATGCAGGGGATACTACTCTAGATAGTTAACAACTATCACCTGACATCCCCCTTTACTATACCTTCCTATAGTGCTATATGACCTTAGATGTCTAGCACATTTATTTTAACCATTAACTAATGTAGGGGATAACCCCTGCACTGGACCTCAGCCCGCGCCTCAACTAATTTTGCGTGGTTTTTACTTTACCTCTTCCTTTTCAACTCCCCCCCCTCCCCCCCAATCCCTTGCCCGTTGTTGTGGGGGGGGCTTAGGAGACGAAGACTGAGACCCAATACAGGGATCTCCCCTGCCTAGGGCCTCAGCCCTCGACTCAACTAATTTTGCATGGTCTTTTTTTTCTCCAGCTTTTGTTTCCGTCTCTTCTCCATCCCCTTCTGCTATCTACTTCCTAAGGTGTGAGAGCCGTGCTGAGAGGATGAAAGGCTGACCTAGTGCCAGTCCTGAACGGCCTGCGGGAACTATGGGCACGGTACTCCTGACTAATCTAGCCCTTACCTTCAGTAGCGAAAGGAGGTGGACCGAATAGGCCTATTTACATAATCCAGGTTCCCCATGACCAGTAATGAAAATGTAATCCCTTTATTAGAGGCTATGAGGCTAGCCCCTTTATCAAATAGCCCCAACCCAGGCTCTCCTTTGACCACGGCTCCGAACACTGAAACTACTGCCCACTCCTCAATGCCTACTAGTGCATTACCCACCCAAGCAGAGAATCAATCTCCAGAAGACATTCCTACCCACCCAACTTCCTCAAATTCAACTCCACCCCTGCAACCTTCATCAAACAACCAATCCTCCCTTATTACTACCTTGCAACCTTATTCTCCATCATTCCGTAATACTCCCTCTTCCACACGTCCCCGACTATCCACCACCACCAACCCTACAGATATCTTAAATACTCTGTTTAGCCCAGCTAAATGGGACCGATTTTTCGTGATCCCTGCTACAGCTCCTTACTCAGGCAACACTCTTCTCTTTCAACAATGCCTCCAAAAACAAGTAGGTAGAGTCCCTTTCTATACCAGACGCGATCGCTCCCGTCTGGTAACAGTCAGATCAGAAACTGAATCTATAGCACTGTCAAATTTAACTGATCATTCTGGCAACCCCATTCCTGCAGAACCTCATCCAACCCTTAATACCTGTACCGGAACTGTCTCTCTCTCCCCAGCAAACTGCCCAGTCGATACCAAAGATTGGTCAGACTGTGGAGAAGACTTATTAGGATGCCTCAAAGACCAAGATGTGAAATCAGTACATTGCTACACCATTCCTCCTAAAGGTCAACGAAAGAATCCAACCAATATTGCCAAAATTACCTTCTGTACACATGACCTTCCCTTACGTATCTACATTGGTGGACAATCCCTCCCTGTTCGACCATACCAACCCCCTCCACGTCAATGTCAAAACTGTTGGCGCTTTGGACATCCTGCCAAACATTGCCGTTCCACAGACCGATGCCCCATATGTGCCCAACCTGGTCATAATCGATCAAACTGCTCAGCACAAACACGAACATGTGCTAACTGCGGCGGCCCCCATAATGTATTTTATAGAGGCTGTCCCACTTACAAATTTGAATCTGAGGTAGCAACTCTCAGATACAAAAATGGTCTCACTTTACGTGAAGCCAGACAGGAAGCACGTCGACAAGGTTTCTCTCATACTCCATATTCTAGCAACATCGTTCGCTCAGCCCTTCCCCCTCCACCCAAAAATGTCCCCATTTCCACTTCTACATTCTACATCCCTCAGACCAATTCCTTTGCCACTCTAAACCCAGACACCCCAATCTCAACCACAGCTCCTATCTCAACTACAGCCCCAACACCAACCCCTCTCCCTCCCCGCACTACCCGCAGTAGACAGACTAAACGTTCTAACCCTTCTTCCCCTACAGCACAATCACCTCCACCTACCTATACCTTTGTTCCTGAGACACCAGTCTCCTCTTCCCCCCCTCATAAGAAAACCTTTATTCCACAAAACTCTCCAACCAATTCCATTGCAGAAACAATTACCTTCTCACAAAACTCTCCAACAAACTCCACTGCAGAAACAATGGATGACATTCAAAGCTATATGCTTGAGACACAAATCCCATAACTCATGCTCCTTCCACACTTGAAGTGGTTGCCGATATTCATACCCTCCTACTAATATTCCCCCTACACCCCTTCCTCCTACTCCCTCTCAACACAACCTAACCCCCTCAATCCCAACCACCACTGATATCCATCCTCCCAATACCCATCCTCCTGATATGCATCCCCCTCTTACTCACAGCACCCCTACACCCTTTCCTCCTAATCCCTCCCAAGACAACACATCCCCTTCAACTCCAACTATCCATCCTTCTGATATTCATCCTCCTAACACTAATACTCCCCACACATCTACTCCCTCCCAACACAACCCACCCCCTTCAACCCCAACTATAGGCACATTCTCCCTCCCTCCATCCCCTCTATCCTTTGCACTCCCTCCAGGATACACACGAGAATCACTCATGGCACAACAATGCCCTTCTCCAGATCCCTACCTCCTAATATCCCTCCTTTACACCCCCTAGCTCCTTCCCCTTCAAATTCCCCAACACGTACTGTTATCATTCATAAATCAACTAGGATATAGCTCTCCTACATTGGAATATTCGCGGTTTCCGCTCTCATAGATCAGACCTACGTCATATCCTTGCTTCTTATAATCCATCTATTATCTGCCTCCAAGAGACTTTCCTCACACACCCTCCTATTCCAATTCCCAATTACCATTTTATCTCTTCCCCACACTCCCTTTATGTCTCGTCTATACTTATCCATCATAAAACACCTTATGTCATACCTCCCATACAAACTTCTGTCCCGTGCACAGCTATTCGCATCTTTCTTCGCCGCTGGATCACAGTGATTTCAGTCTACTTCTCCCCATCCCATCCCATTGACTTTACTGCCTTTGAGACTCTAATTTCCCAACTCCAACCACCTTTCCTCATAGTTGGTGATTTCAACTGCCGCCACACTCTGTGGGGTGACTCTACCACCAACTCCCGAGGCCGATCTCTAGAACGCTTCCTCTTCACAAATAACCTAATTATTCTTAATTCAGATCGCCCCACACACTTTGACATGCGCACACAATCCTTTTCATGCCTTGACCTCTCTCTATGCTCTCCTACTTTACATCTAGATTTCCATTGGTCAGTTTTAGATCACTTCCCCTATAGTGACCACCCCCTTACCGTCCATTTCAGATATGCTACATTGTTTTACAACCACGATCCTAAGAGTGGCCTATACAGCCATTCCTCGAATTTCAAGACCTTATACCTCTAAATGTGTTCCATGGTGGAATTCTGATTGCACCAAAGCGCTCCGCTTAAAACGAGCAGCCTGGAACAGCTATCGCTACAAACGAGGCACCCCTCACCAGCTATCAGCCATTATTTCCTTTAAAAGAGCATCAGCCCATCTTCGCCGTACAATTAAAAACAGCAAAACAAATAGCTGGCAAAATTGTTTCCTCAATTACATCATCTACATCTATTTCAGCTGTTTGGCGACAGATCCATAAATTATCAGGCAAACATCCCCTCCCCCCATCCTGCAACCGTCCTCCATATTCGAGATATTCTCATCTCTGAGCCTGTCGAAGTAGCTAATGAACTGGGCAACTATCTCAGCCAGGTCAGTAGTGGCTCTCACCTTTCCCCACTGTTCTTCCATTAAAGCCATCAAGGAACACACCCCTATTACCTTCACCCTATCCTCTGATGAGTCCTATAATGCTCCTTTTTTCTTCTTCTGAACTCAACGCTGCATTACAGTTCGTGCCGCAACACTCATGAAGGCCCTGATGGTATTCACTATCGTATGCTCCGACACCTCCCATCTTCCTCTCTATCCTTCCTTTTAACTATTTTCAGCCACATATGGACGTCAGGAAATTTTCCTTCTCATTGGCGAGATGCTCTTATCTAAAAACCCAATAAATCAGGTACCCTACCCAAGATTACCGCCCCATACCTAAACTAGCTGCTTGTGCAAATACTAGAACGAATGGTTAACTTCCGTTTAATGTGGTACCTAGAATCTCATAATCTCCTTTCCCTTCCCAGTTTGGTTTCCGACGTGCCCGAAGTACAGCAGACCCACTTGCCCATTTCGAGACATACATTACATCGGCATTTGCACGCCATGAATCCGTATTAGCCATATTCTTTGATCTAGAAAAAAGCACATGACACCACATGGAGATACCATATCCTCCAACAATTGTCCTCCCTAGGTTTACGTGGAAACATGGGCGTTTTCATTAAATCCTTCCTTTCTAAACGTACTTTCCAGGTCAAAATTGCCTCTTCCACGTCGTCATCCTTTCCTCAATTCGAAGGCGTCCGACAAGGAAGTGTGCTTAGTACCACTTTATTCCTTCTTGCTGTAAATGACAGTCTCAGTCCTACCACCAGGAGCCAGAGCATCACTATTTGTTGATGACTTAACCATCTATGCATCTGGCACATCCATACCAGATCTCTGTCAATTCCTTCAGTCTGCAATAACATCAGTAACTTCTTGGGCCACCAACCATGGCTTTCGCTTCTCTACCTCTAATCTTTCCCCATCCTTTTCTCTCGCTCACGTACGGTCCCCAAACCCCCACTCTTCTTATATAATGCCCACTCCAATACCGTTCTTTCTGGCAAATTCCTAGGCGTTATATTTGATTCCATTCGCCTCCGAATCTTACAACCTTTCTTCACATATCTCCTGGGGCTCAGATCGCAAAACTCTCCTCCATCTTCATATTACCTTGATTTCTCCACTCTAGATTATGGATGCCATATCTACTCCTCTACCTCAACTCTCTTCTTGCTCACCCTGATATAATCCACCACAGTGGTCTCCGCTTAGCCCTAGGCGCCTTCCGCTCCTCTCCAGTTGAGAGCCTATATACTGAATCAGGCATGCCGTCCCTCTCTCGACGTCGAGCCCTTCTCTCTCTCCGATGCTATGCTCGATTTTACCAATTTTCCCTTACCAAACTAACTATTCCACAATCCTTACTTCATACCTTTACCTCTTCTCCACGTTTACCAACTCCTCTCCCG
>NW_020869393.1:450657-468643 GCF_003789085.1 Penaeus vannamei | reverse complement strand
TATATATATATATATGTGTGTGTGTGTGTGTGTGGTGTGTGTGTGTGTGTGTGTGTGTGTGTGTGTGTGTGTGTGGTGTGTGTTGTGTGTGTGTGGTGTGTACACGTGTGTGCGTGTGTGTGTGCGCGCGCGCATAATGTGGATAGGACGACTTTTTACTGGCTGTAAAGTGCATTCACATTTACTCGTGTTCGCGTGTATGTTATTATGATATATACCTTTAGTCTGATCCAATTTGTTTTTGATTAACAGTACGGCTTTACGTTTATCTTGCCAGGTTAAGATAAACGAGAAGGTAGAATAATGCACACATTCGTATGCAGTATCTAAAGTACCTTTACATCATTATTTACCTACTCCTAAGACAAAATATATTTCTATCTGTATAAATACAGAAATTATTTTTTTCTTATTTTCTATCTTGTAGTTTTGCTCAAGTTCGAAATTCGAGACTCGAATGCGGTCTGTTTATTGTAAACACGTGGGGAGTGCCTGGGAAGTGTGTATATTTTAGCCCGTATTTGCAAACATTGGTTAGATTTTTCCAGTTAATTAAAACCATTCGCCATTTTTGGAGTTAAAAACACTATTGAGGAGGTGAATTTAGAGTCTGATTATGTTGATGAATTTATACTGTTTTCCTTTATGGACGAATGATAAAAACTGTTTTTGTTTCCGTGATTTGTCAGTGATGTAAAAATATATACTTTTTTAGTTGTATATCCATGCCATTCTTAATGCTTTAGCTGTAAAGGAGAGTACATGTAGTATTTAGTGTCATATTGTTCTATCCTCAGGATTTATGGTGTAATATAAATTTCTAACAAGCAGTGTCAACATGAAGAATAAAAGTGGCCAAACCAAGAATGGGAATAAGGATGGACAAGCAAATAAAAAAAGTAAAATTGACCAATCTAATATGAATAAAGGAAGAAGTCAAGAAAAAATGAAGGCAAAAAGTAAGAAACGCCCAAACACACAGATGAAAAACTTGTCGAAGCAAAACCGGAAGGCAGGAATGAAGATGGCCAAGAAACGACCTGCGTTCAGTATTGACACTGTAGGTAATCGAGGCAAAAAGAAGAAAACAGATGTATGGGAAACAGTCAGATACGAGGCTACAAATACATTTGTTTCACACAGAGAGATCAGAAGAGAGAGGTAAGATAATCTGTTTTATGTTCAGTAAATTTGGGTAAGAATACAAGAACAGCTTTTCTTATATGGTGTGAATTATGACCGATCACGTTATTGGTGTCAATGGATTCTCACACTCTGCTACCTAATGTAGTACCATGCTCGTTGTCATTGTGGGAGGGCTTAGGAGATGAAGTGTAAGGGATCACCACTACGTTGGACCTCAGCCCTCACTTCAACTAATTTTGCTTGGTCTTTTCTTCTCTCATCTCCTCTTCCGTATCTTCTTATATTCCCTTCTTCTATCCAATTCCTAAGGTGTAAGAGCTGTGCTGAGGCTGGCTCTGTGTCAGTCATGAAAGGCCTCCTGGAGCCATGGGTATGGTATTCCCTTGGTTAATTGCCTAGCCCTTACCCCTTATGGATACCCTGAGGGGTAGACCATTTCTTTTCCCCACTTTAGTCAGGCTCACCATGGCCAGTAATGAAGATTCTTTCCCTTAACAGGGGCATCAAGGCTTGCACCTTCATCAAATAGCCTATCTGAATTTGATTTTTGATGGTTTTCAGACCACTGCCCCTCCTTTGACCACAGCTCTGACCACTGATACTAATACTCCCTCTTCAACACTTACGAAACAACTCTAATCATTCCAAAACACCCACCCAGATTATTTGGCCCAGGCAAGTGGGATCGATTCTTTGTGATTCCCCCCACAGCCCCCTATTCTGAGAATACCCTTCTCTTTCAGCAGTGCCTCCAGAAACAAGTAGGCCATGATTATTCACGCCTTGTCACAGTTACATCTGAAGCCCATGCTCGTGCACTATTGCAACAGGAACGACGAAGGGAAGGGCAAGAAAACCACGAATATGCCAAAGGCCTTTTCACTATTGCTTCGTCAGGGCCCTGATGAAGCAATAGTGAAAAGGCCTTCGGCATATTTGTGTGTTTTTCTTGCCCTTCCCTTCGTCGTTCCTGTTGCAATCTGTTCAACATGAATTCCACACTCGTGCACTATCTACCCTAATTGACCTTACTGGCAAACCCATTCCTGCCAAACTCGCCCTCTCTTAACCCAGTGCCGACAGGTAAAAATGTTTGGCAATTGGACGTATGGACGGACTTGTTGGCACGCATCGGCAGTTTCCCCTGTTTGCGCCCAGCTCAATCGTAGTTTGCAAGTGACATTTAGCACCTAAAAGCTTTTATTTTGCTATAATTTTTATAGATGTTAAAATTTTGAAGGTTTACCTTTATTATAGGTGCCATTGCCTAAAATCTTTACCATATAAATGAAGCCACTACTATCAGAGAAAAACAAACTCCATCCAACGAACGATGCCACCTGTCTTTCGGTCCACAACAGCCATGGGGCATATAGATACATGCCACCATCGGCTAGGGGTTAATACTTGTATTGGAACTTTGAATTGTATTCCTCCAAATGTTTGTCCCATGTATGACAAGGACTGGTCAGACTGTGAGAATGACCTACTTTCCTGCCATACTGAATATAATGCAGTGACACTCTTCCTCCAGAGGCCAGCATAAGTCCCACGTCAATATTGCCAAGATTTGCTTCCTTAGACAAGACCTCCCATGAGGTTTATATTGATGGATTGTCTTATCATGTCCGATAGTATCGACAATGTCAGAAATGTTGGCATTTTGGCCACCCCTCCAAACATTGTCGCTCCACAGCCCACTGCCCTCTATGTGCCCAACCTGGTCATGACCGTTCAAATTGCCCCGCTTAGTCAAGTACATGTGCCAATTGTGGAGACTCTCATAATATATTTTATAGGAGCTGCCCTGCCTATGAGTTTGAATGAGAGGTGGCAGTCCTCAAATTTAAACTAGGCCTCACTCTACCTAAGGCCAGACAGGAAACACGACAACGAGGTTATTCTCTCAACATATTCCAAACCAGTCCTTGCTCTGCTCCCCCACCATCTTCACAAGATATTTCTACATCTCCCCAGATGTCTCTCCCATATGTCCTACACCTATGTCCTACATCTACTCACCCTATCCCCAGTCAAATTCATTTTCCATTCTAAATCCAGATATTCCAATCTCTACCACTTCCCCGATACTACCCCTCCTCCTCATTTATTTGTCATACCAGGTAACCTAAACATTCCACTCCACTCTCTGCTACACCTTCCTCTTCTTCTGTTCCTCAAATATCTGTATCTTCTCATAAGAGAACCTTTGTTTCTCAGTCCTCTTTACCCACTCTCCACCTGAAACTTTTTATCCACTCCCTAATCCCTCTGTACCTACTCCTTCTACATTTGAAGTATTTGCAGAGATATCCATCCTCTTCCTCCTCAAATTCCCTCCACCCCCCTTTCTCCTACATATCCCACCCTCTCTACCTCCAGACCCCTCCCCTCCAGACATTCTTCTGATAGTGCACCACCTTCCCCAGTTCCCCGTTCTCATCCCCTGGATTCTTCTCCTCCTACTTCTCTAACAACCACCTCTGTTTTCCTTGAACAATGTCCCTATTCATTCCTCAGTCATAGATACACTGCAGTTCACTCAGTTGCTCTACCCCCTCATATTCCTCCTGCCCCTTCCCAAAATACCTCATCCTCTTAACCACCCCAACAAAAAAAACTCCAAAACCCCTTTCTTCTCCACATACCCCATCCTCACATTTTTCTTATACCTTCCCCAGTCACAGATACACTGTAATTTACTCAGTTGCCCTACCTCCTTAATCCTCCCCTTTCTACTGATTTCTGCTCTAGTTCACTTACTCCCCTTTTTCCCTTTCACTGACATACTAACAACCTTTGACATCTAACACTTTTTATCAGACTCTTTAACTCCTCTTTGCCCTTTCCAATACAATGGTTTACTATAATCCCATATGACCTTTGATGTCTAGCACATTTATATCCAAACATTAAACATTTACCACTTAATATAGAAATTAAGCAGGTTACCTCCACCTTAGACAACAAAGAATCCACCACTTATCTATGACATGAGTGAGTGTAGGATAGACACAGCATTGGGTGCTCCAGCATGTTCATTGTACACTCTGTCCTGCTGTGAATACATGGGGATATTTTGTCTTCCAGGGTGATGTTGGGGGGCAGCAGATACCCATTAGACAATAAAGTGACCTATTCTTTATATATTATTATCATACTGATATATTTTGTGTATATTATTCATAGTTTACCCCTCATCTCCGTGGTACCTTCCATGTGCTTCTCTGCTATTGGGCTATAGATGTAAAGGTTTGGGAAGGGTTCCTCAACATATTTCTGATATATATGTGTACTTGGTTATGTGAAGGTATTCTAAACAATTATTCTTATATGTCTGTAGTTATTGGATAGCTCTTCTTAATTTTGAGTTAACTTTAGTTTTGATATTTGATTTATTTGCTTCTCAGTTTTTTATAAATTAGACCCTGCTCCATCTCTTGAGGCAGTGATTAGATCCCAGGATGATTTGTAAATTATGAAATATGAAATGTAACACAAAAAAATATCTAATCATGCCTAGCAGATATATTATTATTTTCTAGCCAAGGAGAGATGTTATTTGTTTTAGATAAGTGATATCCCTATTGGAAAATGATTTTTCTGTACACTGCTTACATTTGTAGAATATCATTAACTCAGCAGTCCAGCTTTTAGATAAGGAAAGGGTATATGGTTACAAAATGACTGAAGTAAGATAGGGAAAATCCTAGGACTCTGTCAAAGAGTAAAGTGAGAAATAAAGAAAATAGCTACAACAAATGTTGCACAGAGTCTAAGTCCCCACCATCCTCCCATGTCTAAGTCCTGCCTTACTACATTGCTGTGAAGTAATTACCTGCTCAGAAACCCTAACTAACTGTCTTTGGCCATGTAGGTTGTAAAGATGTGATGAATCATTGCCACTATCTTAACCCAATGCCGCCGGGTATAAAAGTTTGGCAAGTGGACGTAATAACAGGATTGTTGGCACGCATCAGCAGTTTCCCCTGTTTGCGCCAGGCTAGTTCGGTAGTTTGCGAGTGACTTTTGGCATCTAAAAGCTCTTATTTTGCTATAATTTATAAAAGTATTATAATTTTGAAGGTTTACCTTCATTATAGGTGCTATTGCCTAAAATCTTTACCAAATAAATGAAGGCATTACTATTGGAGAAAAACAAACTCCGTCTGACGAGCCAATGACACGGGAATGGGCATGATATAATGCCATCCGTTTTTTGGTCCACAACAGTCATGGCATGTGCTTACATACGACCTGTTGGCTAGTGGTTAAAAAGGTATTATTATTGCAATTCTTATTTCAATTTTCTCAGCTACCAAAATAGTATTTGAAATGAAAATTTTTGATATATCATGCATTTTATATGGTCACATATGCTTTTTCTTTTCTTTTTTTAAAAATTGTGCATGCACATCTGTATACTGGTACAATTGACAGTTTTGTTGTCACACTACACATTGTATGTATCAGAAGCACATATTGTTGACAGTATTACTTAGTGTTTCTGAATTCTTTCACAATATTCTAGTGAAAACAAACTCTTAGTCCCTTGGGTCCAGGTGCTTCATGCCTGCATGTGACTCAAATTATGGGCAATACACTTACTTGGATGGCCATTCTACGAGTTTGTGGCTTTTAGGCTAGGTACATATGAACACTCATGTGCAATGTCTAGACTCTTTCCCTCCCCTTTGCAATATTATTATCTCTTTTTCTGCATACTTTTATTTTCTCCTTCTCTTTCTTTCTTTCTTTTTATTTTTGCTTGCTATTTTCAGTGTCTATATGTATCATTTCATATGCTGTATCCAGATGGAAATATAATGTTTTGCTTGTACACACTCCATGTTACTCAGTAAATTAGTGCAATAATGATGATAATAAGTTCTATTTAGTTATCTGTGTCATATTATAATTTTGGGTAATATTCAATTTTATGTAATAACCTACGCTGCTGATCACAGCAGGCAGGAATAAGATTGTGAGCATGGAAAAATTTCCTCTCTGGAGTCAGCGCTCTTCCAGTCATGGCTCTCAGATGACACATTCCACTTGTTTACTGATAGGAATAATGTGAGAGTCCCTTCCTAAATGCCACTTAGTCTAATCACCCTCCAAGAGCTTTCTGCACTTATAGTGAGCCATCCCCCCTCCCCAAATCTCCAGATTACCAAGAATGCCTCCAAGCTTGTTTGCTGGAGCAGTAGGGTGTGTATGTGGGCACTTTGTAATCATTGCCAAGGGAAGTTTTGTTGCTTTTAGTGTTTCTTTTGCATGAGTTATTCTTAGATCTCTAGGGCACAGGATATCCAAGACTGGAAAGAGCTGAAGTTCACATTGTTATTTTTGACAGAGGAAATAGATTTAAAGATCCAGACAGGTGCAACAGTGTCATAGCTAAGAAACTATTCAAGGCTAGCCTACTTTAAAATTTTGTATGATTCTCCTTTTTAAGATACACTTGCTTTTACCTATTGTTTATGCACATTGTTTATTGCAGAGAGTTGGTAGAAGACCTGTTTGGTGATGTGGATTTACCAGATGCAGATGCAAAAGTCCAAGGGGATGAGCCCAAAAGCATAGCTCAACCAAGGTGGACAAAAAGAAAAAGGCTCCTGGCTCAATCCCAAATGATCCTTATGACCTCCAACTTGATGACAAAAAAACTGCTGAAAAGAAGCCAGTTTGGGTTGACGAAGATGATGATAATATTAGGTACTATGGAGTATCATGAAAATAATTGTTTGGATATCATTGGTGATTTTTCTGTAATACAAAAAAAAAGAAATAGGTGAAATGTGTGTTTTGAATCATGTTTTAATGATATCTTTTGCAAAGGAATATTTTTTCACCTAAGATTATTTGCAATTTTTCAACAGAGTTAAGGATGTTTATGGCCAACATGAGCAAGATGAGAGGCAAGAAGGTGCAAGAGAAGTGTCTGATGAGAGATATGAAAACATGTTGAAAGAAAAGTTTGAGTTAGCAATGGGATCGACACCAGAATGGGCTCAGCTTGACCGCAAGATTGAAAATGATTCTGATGATGAGGGTGATTTTAATAGGGTATGGATTAATAATGAGTTGTCCAATAGTTTTATCACTTTTTGAATTGTGGTGGCATATTTTAATGCATGTTGGTATAGTAATGCAAAGATATCCTATTATTTTATTTCAGAGAACTGGAAATTACATATCCTCAGAAGGCCCTTCAAGGCTACCCAAATCAGTGCTAGAATACAAGATGCTTTCAGACCTGAATCGTGCAACCTATGCTGAAGGTGCTATTATCAAAGGAGTGGAGTTCAATCCTGTTTTCCAAGTGGCCTTAGTAGCAGGATTTTCAAAAACAAATGGCTCCGCATCACTATTCCAGGTTTGCAACTTGCTTCAGACTTGTCAGATTCCTTAGCCAATATACTTAATAACTGGCTTTGTCAGCTAATCCTGTATTTAAGTAAATAAAGTAACTAAAAGGAAGAAACCATTGTCAAAGAATTATTAGAAATTGCCTTTACAGTATATGGAATTCTTATTGGTATAGTTATTTGTTTTATAATTGTCATTGTTTATTTTTATTATAGTTGAATTTATATGGTACTTGTAGTAGTTTATGTTTTTAGATATTGTTTAGAAATTTATGTATACCTATTCTTTATATCTACCCTCTCCTTTCAGGTTGATGGCTTACACAACCACAAAATCCAGACTATGAAGTTCCCAAGATTCCCCATAAAGTGTGCCAAGTTCTTCAAGGATGGGCGGCGATTTGTGGTGGGGTCAGACCTGTATGGGCACTTCTTTGTATATGATATGGAAGGTGGTAAAGAGATCATGATACCCTGGAACAAATCAGAAGACCGAAAGTGCATGAAGGTAAAGTTTTATTGTTTTTGTCTTTGCTTGTTGAGAGTGGCAGTAATGTTGAAGTTTGATTATAAGTTGGGAGTATGCTTCTCTCCTGTGTGGATCATGTCAGATTTCTTTTGTTTTTAGAATGGAATTGTTTTTTTACTTTTTATGATGGAGCTCATTGATAGTTCCAGTGTGAATAGTGTTGGAAGATTTTGATGTTTGCAGAATGGATAATTGATTTTTTATGTATTAACATGGTTGACTGATTAGTTAGGAGTGCACTTGGTAAAATCTGTAATCCAACAGCAGTGTAGTGCTTTTAAAGTGGACATATTTATTTTCTTTTTGTAAGGTTGAGTAATGAAATTAGTAGATCTACAGTATTCAGAATATTTTATTGAAAGATTTTTGTGTTTTTAGAACAGATTTGTTTATTCATTGCTTTGCTTTCTTTTTCAGCAATTTGTAATTTCCCCTGATGGTGAACTTTTGTTCTTCTTTGGGTCCAAATCACTGATTCACATCTTTGACACCAAAACCCTCTCTCACATTGACACACTTCAGGCCTCAGAGGAAGTAACATCAGCCACCTTCAATTCAAGTGGAACAAGGATGTATACCCATGGAAGTTAGTTTCTGTAGAGTACGATTTTTCTTTGAGGAATAATGCTAAAGTTTCAGTATTGTGTGGAGGATTAAATGTTATAGATTTTTTTTTCTTTTTCTGTATCATATATATTTTCTTTTTTGTTATTTACAGCCTTTTAAGGATATACTTTATAAATTCATTTCAGATGGAGGTGATGTACTGACCTGGGATATTAACAATAGAGTGTGTGTACATAAGTTCTATGATGATGGTTGCATAGATGGAATGTCAATAGCTCTTTCTCCAAATAACCAATACTTAGCTTGTGGATCGTCATCAGGCATTGTAAATATATATGACACTGCTGACCTTACAAAGGATACGCCATTACCTGTGAAAGTTCTAGATAAACTTGTCACATCTGTGACTTCGCTGACTTTCAATCCTTCGTCTGAACTTCTTGCAATGGGATCACATTTCAAAGAAAATGCTTTTAAATTAGTAAGTGCCCTTTTTCTCGTTTTTGTTCTTCTTTGTACGTATAAATGATTGTCAAACATCCTGTGAAGTATTTTTCTTATTCTCCTTCTTTATATCCTTGCATTCTCTGCTAGTTCCTTCTCATTCTTTCTTTCCTAATCCAGACCTCTTTTTTTTTCTCACTTTCTCTTTTTCTTTTTCCCCCTTCATTCCTAATCTAAACCTCCTGTTTTCCTTCATTTTTGGTACATATATTTTTCCTTCTTTCTTGCCATTATGTTTTTATTTATTTATTACCCCATATTATCTTTTTCGTTTTTTGCTTGTATTTTTCCTTTCCTCCTTTTATAGCCGATGTCCACATCCTTTTTCTTTCATGGCCAATGTTATCTTTTAGTTTCTTGGTTTATGTTATATTATTTCATGATCCATGTCTCCTTTTTATCCTGATCTATCCCTTTCTTTCTATCCTGCTCTCATAGTTTCCATCCTTCTTTCTTAATCCAAATCTCCTTTCTTTCTTGACAGTCTCTTTCTTTCTTGGTCTATATTCCTTGTTTTCCTTCTTTCCGGCTTTATTCCTCCTGCCAGTCTTTCATGATCTCTATATCCATTCTTTGTTTCTTGGTACATAACCTTTGCTTTTTTTCCTTTTTCATTCTCTATTTCCTTCTTTCTTTCCTTCATGCTCATCCTTATTGTTCTTATTTCAAAAATGTGTTTTTTTTAAGTTATATCATCATTTTGGGCTCTGTTGCCCATTCGTGCAGGGTATTGTACTATCCACCATGAATTTTATTAATTTTGTGTACACATTGATGGCTTCATAAACATTTTCTTACCAAGAAGTCACTCACTAGGTCTAACTGATCTCTTTGGCCAATTTTTAGGGAAGGAAAAATCTTGTTTCTTTCATTATCATTGCTGAAGATGATTTGATCACTATTGAAAAAAAAACAATAGTGACAAAAATAGGAATCTTTCTATCAAAAAAATTCTAAAATGGGTTCAGTAGATGTCTAATTTACTCCATGTTAACTAAGCACTTCTAGAACCATCTGTGTAAACAAAGTTAATATGATAAAACTGTCCATGTGTACATACACTTATGGTATCAAAGAGTTAGTAGCACTTTTTTCATTACAAACAATATAGATATATATTACTACATGGCAGCATATGTGTATTTTTGACAGATTTAGCAGATTTGAATTTTTGTGTGCAGAAAATTCTTTATTTATCAATAGATTTCATTAGAATTTTATTTATATGTTTCTTACATAGTAATCTGTTTCATTTAATTCTTAAAAATTGTCTTGCAGTTTACATACCAAAAAGTGCTTAATTGTATCACAGAACATTACACAGGCAATACTCCATTTTGATATCTGATTTTTTTCAGTTTTTAATTATAGCACTATTAGTGCTAAAACATGTCAGTACCTGTTGTGGTACTGGTAAAAAAGAAGTGATAATGAATGAATAAATGAAGAAATAAACATTTTTGTTGTACTTGGCTTTTGTACACATTCATAAAATTAATTTTTCAACAGGTACATTTCCCTTCAATGACATACTTCACCAACTTTCCAAGAGAGGGCACAAACCTAGCAAGAGTCCAAGTCACACGGTTTTCACCAAATGGAGGTTATATCGCAGCTGGTAATAATGGAGGAACAGTACGCTTATTCAGGTTAAAACATTATGGTAGTTATTAAGAGAGTATAAGAAAAAATATCGATAAGACTTGAGAATATGTATTATTCCAAAATAAAGTGTTATTTTGTTGTCAACATTTTTTCATTTATAAAATATCATTATGTTGAGTAAATTTTCAACCCTATGACTATGGATGGTATGATATTAAGCAATGGCTCTGTGGGCCTATTTGTGGATTGCATAGCATAATGAAATACCCTATGCTGTCGGCTTATTAGAGGAAGTTTATCTTTCTCCAATAATAGCAATATAATTTTTGTGTGTTTATAAGAAACAGGCACTTAAGTAAAGAGAAACCTTAAAATTTTTAAACTTATGTTTCTGAAATATAGAAGCAAGTTATGAGGCACCTACTGTTGTGCTTGAAGTACTGAATGAGCTGGACTGAAAAGAGGGAAACAGCTAATGTGCACCAACAACCCTTTATTTTTGGCCATTGGCCAATTTTTAATACAGCTGTTATTGGATCAGCCATATGATCCAGATGACATGACCATCATGTCATGAAAAAAATTGACTTGAGGGGCGGGTGATGTGAACGTACCATTATCCAAAAAAATTGGCAGAAGGCTGGGGTGATGGGAATGACTCACTACGAGTGCACAAAGCTCTTCGTAGGTGATTAGACTCACTGGGCATTTAGGAAAGGGGTCTTGCATTATTCCTATTGGTAAACAAGTTTAGGAAGTACCATCCATAAGCCATGACTAGAAAGGTGCTGGCTGCAATGAGGACACTATTTCAGTGCTCAGGATCATATTCCTGCCTGCTATGATTGGCAGCACAGATTGTATTACAGAAAATTGAATATTACGAAAAATTATACTTTTTATTAGACTACCTAGGGAGATGATATGAAGTCTGTGTAAGGAAAACAGTATTACAATCTGGAAACAGCCTATCAAATAACAAATGTAAACATTGGAAAATGGAAAAAAAAACACTTGTGCAGAAAAAGAGATAACATTGCAAAGGGGAGGCAATATGGCTACACCTCATCTGTCCTCCAATCTCTGCTCCCATTCCGTCACTCACAAGTGACTACACTTAAAGTGACTGCTAACATCCATCCTCTTCCTACTCATTTTCCCCTTACACCCTTACCACCCACACCCTCACAACACATTCCATTCCCCATTTCATCTATATCAGTGGTTCCCAAACTTTCAAAGGCTGGCACTCCCTTGGCTTCCAGGTGGATTCCTTGAAGCACCCCTTTCTCCTTATGGACATCCTTATAGAATCCCACACTTCCTTTGATAACTTTGATCTAATTACCCTTTATTCACCCTTTTAACCCTCACCCCTCTTTGCCCCCTTTCAATGCCATACTATCCTTAACTACTATATGACATTTGACATTTAGCACATTTAACCCTTTGTCCACAGGTGGCATGTATGTACGTGCCATGGCTGTTCGTGAACAAAGTAGTAGGTGGCATCACAGCATGACCATTCCTACACTGTTGGCTTATTGTACGGAGCTTTTTTTTTCTCTGATAGTTGCAGCGTCATTTCTATGGTAAAACTTCTAGGTACCTAATGTTGCTTTCAAACTAACAAAGAAGCTGGGCACAAACAGGAATCTGTCTACTTGCCCCCCCTCAAAATCACAGCACATATCCTCCCCAAAATCAAATCATAAATTTATTATAGGATATGTGCTAATCTAAGTACAAAACAAAAAACAAAACAGAAAATGCAGGATTAATACACACAATATCCACAATTCATGAATAATTGTAATTTTCAAAGCAGGATACCTTTGGATAAGGGTGCATCATGACCACTGTGTGGACCGAAATTCAGCCATTAGACTTAACCCCTAGCCGACAGGTGGCATGTACGTACATGCCATGGCTGTTGTGGACCAAAACACAGATGGCATCGTATCACGCCCGTTTCCGCGCCACTGGCTCATCAGACGGAGTTTATTTTCTCTAATAGTAGCGGCTTCATTTACATGACCCCCCACAATCCCTTGCCCGTTGTTGTCATGGGGGGGCTTAGGAGACGGAGACTGAGACCCAATGCAGGGAACTCCCCTGCCTAGGGCCTCAGCTCTCAACTCAACTAATTTTGCATGGTCTTTTTCCCCTCTAGCTTTTCTTTCCATCCCTTCTCCATCCCCTTCTACTATCTACTTCCTAAGGTGTGAGAGCCGTGCTGAGAGGATGAATGGCTGACCTTGTGCCAGTCCTGAACGGCCTGTGGGAACTATGGGCACGGTACTCCCGACTAATCTAGCCCTTACCTTTCACTAGCGATGGAGGTGGACCAGTTGATGCCTTTTATATAATCCAGGTTCCCCATGACCAGTAATGAAAATGTAATCCCTTTATTAGAAGCAATGAGGCTAGCCCCTTTATCAAATAGCCCCAACCCAGGCTCTCCTTTGACCACGGCTCCGAACACTGAAACTACTACCCACTCCTCAATGCCTACTAGTGCATTACCCACCCAAGCAGAGAATCACTTTCCAGAAGACATTCCTACCCACCCAACTTCCTCAAATTCATCAACTCTACCCCCGCAACTTTCATCAAGCAACCAATCCTCCCTTATTACTACCTTGCAGCCTTATTCTCCATCATTCCGTAATACTCCCTCTTCCACATGTCTCCGACCATCCACCACCACCAACCCTACAGATATCTTAAATACTCTGTTTACCCCAGCTAAATGGGACCGATTTTTCGTGATCCCTTCTACAGCTCCTTACTCAGGCAACACTCTTCTCTTTCAACAATGCCTCCAAAAACAAGTTGGTAGAGTCCCTTTCTATACCAGACGCGATTGCTCCCGTCTTGTAACAGTCAGATCAGAAACTGAATCTATAGCACTATCAAATTTAACTGATCATTCTGGCAACCCCATTCCCGCAGAACCTCATCCAACCCTTAATACCTGTACCGGAACTGTCTCTCTCTCTCCAGCAAACTGCCCAATCGATACCAAAGATTGGTCAGACTGTGGAGAAGACTTAATAGGATGCCTCAAAGACCAAGATGTGATATCAGTACATTGCTACACCACTCCTCCTAAAGGTCAACGAAAAAATCCGACCAACATTGCCAAAATTACCATCCGTACACATGACCTTCCCTTACGTATCTACATCGGTGGACAATCCCTCCCTGTTCAACCATACCAACCCCCTCCTCGTCAATGTCAAAACTGTTGGCGCTTTGGACATCCTGCCAAACATTGCTGTTCCACAGACCGATGCCCCATATGTGCCCAACCTGGTCATAATTGATCAAACTGCTCAGCACAAACACGAACATGTGCTAACTGCGGCGGCCCCCATAATGTATTTTATAGAGGCTGTCCCACTTACAAGTTTGAATCTGAGGTAGCAACTCTCAGATACAAAAATGATGATCCCAGACAGGAAGCACGTTGACAAGGTTTCTCTCATACTCCATACTCTAGTAACATCGTTCGCTCAGCCCCTCCTCCTCCACCCCAAGAAGTCCCCATTTCCACTTCTACATTCTACCTCCCTCAGACCAATTCCTTTGCCACTCTAAACCCAGACACCCCAATCTCAACCACAGCTCCAATCTCAACTACAGCCCCAACCACTACTAGATTCTAACCCCCTCAGACCAATTCTTTTACCACTCCAAACCCAGACACCCCAATCACAACCACAGCTCATATCTCAACTACAGCCCCAACACCACCCCCTCTCCCTCCCCGCAGTAGACAGACTAAACGTTCTAACCCTTCTTCCCCTACAGCACAATCACCTCCACCTACCTTTACCTTTATTCCTGAGACACCAGTCTCCTCTTCCCCCCTCATAAGAAAACCTTTATCCCACAAAACTCCCCAACCAACTCCACTGCAGAAACAATTACCTTCTCACCATACTCTCCAATCAATTCCACTGCAGAAACAATGGATGACATCCAAAGTTATATGCTTAAGACATAAGATTCCATAACTAATGCTCCTTCCACACTTGAAGTGGTTGCCGATATACATACCCCTCCTACTCATATTCCCCCTACACCCCTTTCTCCTACTCCCTCTCAACACAACCTAACCCCCTCAATCCCGTCCACCACTGATATCCATCCTCCCAACACTCATGAAGGCCAAAATACTCATGAAGGCCCTGATGGTATTCACTATCGTATGCTCTGACACCTACCATCTTCCTCTCTATCCTTCCTTTTAACTGTTTTCAACCACATATGGACGTCAGGAAATTTTCCTTCTCATTGGCGAGATGCTCTTATCCTACCTTTCTTAAAACCCAATAAATCAGGTACCCTACCCCAAGATTACCGCCCCATAGCTCTAACTAGCTGCTTGTGCAAACTACTAGAACGAATGGTTAACTTCCGTTTAATGTGGTACCTTGAATCTCATAATCTCCTTTCCCCTTCCCAGTTTGGTTTCCGACGTGCCCGAAGTACAGCAGACCCACTTGCCCATTTCGAGACATACATTACATCGGCATTTGCACGCCATGAATCCGTATTAGCCATATTCTTTGATCTAGAAAAAGCATATGATACCACATGGCGATACCATATCCTCCAACAATTGTCCTCCTAGGTTTACGTGGAAACATGGGTGTTTTCATTAAATCCTTCCTTTCTAAACGTACTTTCCAGGTCAAGATTGCCTCTTCCACTCATCATCCTTTCCTCAATTCGAAGGCGTCCCACAAGGAAGTGTGCTTAGTACCACTTTATTCCTTCTTGCTGTAAATGACATAGTCTCAGTCCTACCACCAGGAGCCGAGCATCACTATATGTTGATGACTTAACCATCTATGCATCTGGCACATCCATACCAGATCTCTGTCAATTCCTTCAGTCTGCAATAACATCAGTAACTTCTTGGGCCACCAACCATGGCTTTCGCTTCTCTACCTCTAAATCTTTCCCCATCCTTTTCTCTCGCTCACGTACGGTCCCAAACCCCCACTCTTCTTATATAATGCTCCACTCCAATACCGTTCTTCTGGCAAATTCCTAGGCGTTATATTTGATTCCAAATTGTCCTGGCGAGACCATATCTTGTACATCAAAAAAAAGCTCAACGTCGCCTCCGAATCTTACAAACTCTTTCACATATCTCCTGGGGCTCAGATCGCAAAACTCTCCTCCATCTTCATGTTACTTGATTCTCTCCACTCTAGATTATGGATGCCATATCTACTCCTCTGCCTCAACCTCTCTTCTTGCTCACCTTGATACAATCCACCACAGCGGTCTCCGCTTAGCCCTAGGCGCCTTCCGCTCCTCTCCAGTTGAGAGCCTATATACTGAATCAGGCATGCCGTCCCTCTCTCGACGTCGAGCCCTTCTCTCTCTCCGATGCTATGCTCGATTTCACCAATTTTCCCTTACCAAACTAACTATTCCACAATCCTTACTTCATACCTTTACCTCTTCTCCACGTTTACCAACTCCTCTCCCCGTACGCATGGATACCCTCCTCTCCCATTCCCCCTTCCTCACCTCCGACCTCTCCCACTGTCTGTCCATTCCATTCCTCCATGGCTTATACCTAACCCCTGTATTTGCTCCTCAGTTTTCCCTGACCCACCAAAATCAGATATTCCCCCCTCTATCCTTCTCACTCATTTCCTTGACCATGTCTCCATTCATTCCTCCAGCATTCATGTTTACACTGACGGTTCCAAATCCATCTCAGGAGCTGGATTCGCAGTAACATTCCCAAATTGCACTTTCAAATACACCCTCCCTCCTGAATCTAGTGTCCTTACTACAAAACTATATGCACTCCTTTTTGGGAGACAGCCCTTGCACACTTACGTATTGGCCACACACGCCTATCTAATGTCACGCTCAGACCCGCCCCTATGTCCTCTATGTAACGTCCCTCTTTCAGTCCCACACATTCTCTTGTCCTGTCCATGCTTTAATACAGCACGTACCTCTGCTTTTCCACATCTATCCTCCCTTCACCGACCTCCCAACATATCGGACATCCTTACAGAATCCCACAGCTTCTGCCTTGACAACCTGTTCTCCTTCCTCAGACGCATAAATATCCTTCACTTGATCTAACTCCCTTACCTAAACCACCATAACCACCACTACTCTAGATAGTTGACACATAGCAACTATCACATGACATCCCCCTTTACTATACCTTCCTATAGTGCTATATGACCTTAGATGTCTAGCACATTTATCTTAACCATTAACCATTAACCATTCCTTTACATGGTAAACATTTTAGGCAGTGGCACCTATAATGAAGGTAAACCTTCAAAATTTTAATATTTTAATAAATTATAGCAAAATAAAAGCTTTTAGGTGCTAAATGTCGCTCGCAAACTACCAATTGAGCCGGGCGCAAATAGGGGAAACTGCCAGTGTGCCAACAATCCTGTTCTTACGTCCATTTGCCAAACATTTTTACCCATCGGCACTGGGTTAATTGAGCAATGTCGCTCGCAAACTACCAAATTGAGCCGGGCGCAAATAGGGGAAACTGCCAGTGTGCCAACAATCCTGTTCTTACGTCCACTTGCCAAACATTTTTACCCATCGGCACTGGGTTAATTGAGCAATGACTCTCCTGCATGTGTGGCTTGTAGGCCTAGTCTACAGGAACATTCATGTGGTATAAGACCCCTTGCCTCCCCCTTGTAATGTTGTTCTCTTTTTCTGCACGTTATTTGCATTTTAGCTATTACCTAAGGTCTTTATTTGTCTATTGTTATGCTGTATGAAGATAGTAAAATGACTGTCCTCCCAGGATTGGCACAGCTCACAGATGGTACATTCCACCATTGTTTACAGTTGGCAATAATGCAAGAATCCCTTCCTGAAAGCCCACTGTCTTATCTATCTCCATGAATTTGGTGCATTTATAATGTCATTCACCATCAGCCCAGCCCTTAGCTAAAATTCTCATAATAGCATATATCTATTATCCTAATCCTCAGCCAATTTTTTTCATTGGAACACATTCACATCACAAGGCCCTAAGCCTGGTCACATCATCCAGATCCAATGGGTTTACAGGTATAAGGAGCAAAATACCTTCAATTTTAGATATGCCTTTATTAGCATCATTAAATATACATTCACCAGATTTCTAACATCTCACCCATGACTATTTTAGTTTAAAGTAAATAAACTTTTAAAATATATTCTTATTTGCCCTCTTCACACAAAATGGGCCTGCAGGGAAACA
>NW_020869393.1:417285-434705 GCF_003789085.1 Penaeus vannamei | reverse complement strand
CTATTGAACATGATACTGAATTTCAAAATAATTCTAGAATGATAACATGAACTGAGAAAATAGAATAAGAGATCCAGAGAAATATGTAATAAACTGGGTGGATGGAAATAGAAGCTAAACAGATGAAAAATTTTCTTCAAAAGACCTGATACGAATTTGGTTTTAATTGTGTTCTGCTTCTTGATTTACTTGTAGGGTCTCCTGTGTGGTCTAACAGTAAGATCTAATATTAGGTCTGGTTATACGATCTTCTGCAGGGATGTCTAACTCATGGCTCGCAGGATGGCCACGAGTGACACATGGGATGGCAAGACTAATCATTAACCGTGGAAATTACAATCACTATGATGGAAAATAATGTCAAATGCATTTTGTTACCAGTAGTGTTATCACAATAAGATGCAAAGCGGCCCGTGAGACGTTTTGAGAGTCTGGCACTCCCGATCTACTGTGTTGTCTAGGTGCATGATTAATTATGATCTAATTGCAACATCTACTCAGTGACCGAGTTGAATGATCTACTCTGTGATCTAGTTGTATGTTCTACTACAGTGCATCAGACACAACACAACAAAGAATTTATACATGGGGCAAGTACCTGTATGAGACAATTGTAATAATTCTTTGACCAATAATTCTAATTTAGTCGGAATGATAAAATAAAAAAAGGTGAGATGATAAAACCGTCTAGCATGCTTCAGATAGAATATAATATAATCAAATGATAACACGCAAAAAATTTAAGTACATAAGTTTCGGGTCCTCGAGCTATCTCACTATGCACCTATATCGTATGGTTTATGTATATATATATTTATGATATATAGTTAGTATATAATATATAATATACCCTATACTATATATAGAATACTAGTAGTATCATATTGTATATATACTATATATGTAGTATATGATGCTTTTATTTGTGCTGTTATATATTCCTAACAGTTAATGGGGAATCTTTATCAATCAGTTTGCACAACTGGAAAAATCGATATGTGTCAGTGGAAAAAACATTTTTCATGTAGTACAGGGCATCATTAACACTTGGAAATACTGCCTACAGAAAGGCTCATTTAAGTAAGAATAATATTCAAGTATGTCTGTTAAGGGTGTGCGACAGTTCAAGCACTAATAACTTGTCAAAAAGTGTTTAAAAAAGAGAATATATTGTTCTAATGTGAGAAGAAAAAAAAATCAACATCCCTTAAATAAATTTGGTGTGAAAAAAGGGTTACTAGTTAATATAAGTATAGTTATTAGTAATATATATATATATATGATAATAAATATATATAGTATTAATGTACACACACACACACACACATAATAAAGTTATATAATAAATAATAAGATATATAACTATAATATATATATATAATATATATAAATATACACACACACACACCACACATATTTCATAAATATATACATATATATTAGATATATGCATATATTATCCTGAAATAGTATTATACATTATATATATATGTTATATGATATATATAATATAGTATATAATATACATATATATATACATACTTATCATACGACCATACATATATATGTATATTAATACAATATATATATTTACTCTATATATATATTGTATGTATAATTATCTTATACTATATATATGTAATACTTTATGTATATATTATATATAACACAAACACACAACATGATATTATATATACACTAATAACTATTACATATATATATATTATACAACATGATATGTACATAACATACACACCACACATATATATACATACATATATACACACAATATATACATATATAAATACACACACAACACACACACACACACAATATATTATAAATATATATATACTAAATATAATATATATATATATATATGAGTAGTAATAATATATTATATATACTACTATAGTACTCATACATATAATATAGTATATTACACACACACCACACACATCACACACCACACTCACACACATATATAGTATAATATATATATATAAATATATTTAGTATAGAAAAGTATATTTTGATGTGATGTTGGGACGTTGTGTGTGTGTGGTGTGTGTGTGTGTATGATATATCCTATTATATATGTATATATTATATAGGGGTAGGTATAGATATATATATATATTTATATATATATAGTACTTAAATATATATAGTATAATATTAGGTACGGAATATGTATATATATATGTGTGTGTGTGTGTGTGTGTGTGTATTTATATATAGTATATATATGTGTGTATATATGTATGTATATATTATGTGCTGTGTGTATGCTATGTCCTTATGTGAAGTTGCTATAATATATATATGCTATATATGTAGTGTGATATATTATAATGTGTGTGTGGTTTTGCTATGGTAGTATATAATATAGATAGTGATATATAATAATATATACTATACTATGTATATATACTACATATACATATACACTTATACATCTATACATTATACATATACATGGTACATAGTTACATGTACATGTACATGTACATTGCTACTTAGTACATATATAATCTAAAGAGATATGTATATATTTTTAGTTATATAGATATATATATATAGATATATATATATAGTATATATATATGTGTTATATAATATATATATATTTGGTATAGTATAGTATATTATATAGTGTATATATATATTATTGTATTATGTATATATATATATTGATATAATAATATATATTATAATATATATATAAATATATTTAATACTATTCATCATATAGAGTATTTATATTATATAGTAGTTTATCAAAAATAGTATAGTGATATATATATTATATAGGACCTGATGGGCTGTTTGGGCGGGGTGTGTGGTTAGTATATATATTATAGAACCTTATTATAGTATTATAATGAATTATTATATATATTGATTATTATTTATATATATATATATATATCATCGTATACCTAATTATTCTATATATCATGATATATATATTTATTACTATATATTATATATATCTATATTATATTGTATATATATATCTATATTATTATATATATTATATATATATTAGTATATATATCATATATATTATATATATAATTATATTATATATGTTTATAGTGATATATGATATATATATATTATAGTACTATATATAAATTTATATAGTAGGTGATTAAGTATTATATATATTATATATGATAGTATTATATATATCAGTATATTATTATATATATGGTAAATATATATTATATATAGTATCCTCTTTATATTATTATATGTACGGTATAATCATATGCATATAGATTTATTAGTAGTCAAAATATATATCATATTAATATGAGTATATATATTATATATCTATATATTATTATAATATATTATATATACTATATTTTATACTATAAGTGAGTATATACGTATAGTTATAGTATATATTATTATAATATATATATTATTATATATCAATATAGTTAATTATTATATAAGATATATATAATGTTATATATATTCATTATATATATAATATTACTATAGCTATATTTAATATATAATGCTAGGTATATTATAATGATTATATATTATATATTATTATATGTATGTATATTCTATAGTATATGGAGTATATATATAGTAGGTATATATAGTAGTCTATATATATCATATATATATTTATATGCCATCAATCTTTCTCACCTTTATAGAACACACGGTTAGACGCTATAAGAGTTTACCCCAATGGTGTTGCCTAGTAAAGAGACTCACCAGTCATACTAACGCAAAATGCAGGTTCAACAAAGCCAAAGGCTCGGATTGCCGAAGATATCAGATCAAAACTTTGAACAGAACAGCAAGTAGAAATATAAATTAAGAGAACGAAGCGAAAAAACTTCCCCGAAGTATTATAAATGAATATAATATACCTACAGAAAACAAAAAAACCCATTGTATGTGATAACATGAAAGAAAGGAAAGTAATGATATATTAATAATAATAAGGATACATTTGGCAAACTACATTTCTGAGATGAGCGCGATACTCTGAAATCCCTATTCTCTTTAATGACTCTCAATAAATCACTCCTATATGACCCCACATTTTTTTTCGTTGTGTGTGTAGTGTGTGGTGTGTGTGTGATAGAAAAGTAGAGAGAGGAAGAGTTGAGACGGAGAGAGATGAGAGAGAGAGATGCAGTAGTACGATGATGAGAGAGAGACGAGACGAGAGAGATAGCGATTGAGACCGAGAGAGATGAGAGAGAGATGAGATGCGAGAGTGTCCTGAGGTGTGGGTGTGGGTGTGCTGGTGACAGTGTGTGGTGGCGGCCGTTTAAGCAATAGGTGGTGTGTGTGTGTGTGTGATGAGAGGTAGTGTGACGAGAGAGAGGAGAGAGGATTGAGAGAGTGTGTGAGAGAGATAGGAGAGCCTGTGTATGTGTGTCAGAGAGAAAGAGGAGAGTGTTGTGTGTGTGGTGGTATGGGTTGTGTGTGTGTGTGTGTATGTGGTGTGTGTTGCATAAGGTTTGTGTGGTAATATGTATGGGTGAGTGTTGCAGTCGTGTGTCGTGTGGTGTTTTGGTGGGTATGTTGCATGTGTGGTTGGGAGTGGTGTGTGTGGTTGTGTGTGTGTGGTGTGTGGGATTTGAATGTGAGTGCGTGTGTTGCGGTGAGTGAGTAAGTGCGTGCATGCGTGCTGTGCAGTGTGGTGACGGTGAGTGAGTGAGTTTGAAGTGTAGTGAGTGTGTTGTGTGATGTGAGTGTGTGTGTGTGCTGTGTGTGAACTGTGAAGGTTGTGTGGTGTTGTTGTGTGTTGTTGTGTGGTGTGTGTGTAGATTCTGCTTGTGTGGTGCGTGTGTGTGTGTGAGTGTGGGTAAGGTGGGAGATTTGTGTGTGTGTTGTGGGTGGTGTGTGTGTGTGTGTGTGGGTGTTGGGTGTGTGTGTGTGTGTGTGTATGTAGATGTGTGTGTCGTGTGTGTCGTTTAGTGTATGTGTGTGTGTGTGTGTGGTGGTGTGTGTGTGTGGTGGTCGGTAGTTCGGGTGTGTGGGATATAGGGCGTGGTGTGTAGTCCTAAGTGGTGCGTGCGATGCGCGGATGTGTGTCATGTGTAGAGTTTGCGTGTGTGTGTGTGTAGATGTGCGTGTGCTGGTGTATGTAGATTGTGCGTGGTTGTGTTATGTAGATTGTGTGTGTGTGGTTGACTTGATAAAGGGCTCAGATAAAATGGGATGTAGCTTGTAAGCGTTGTGGTTGTGTTGGTGTGTGAGTTGTGCTTGTGTGTTTGTGTGGCTGTGTGTGTTGTGTGTGTGTATCTGGTGATGTGTGGTGTGTGTGTTTTGTGTGTGTGTGTGTGACATTGTGCTGTGTGTGTGCTCGTGAGTGCGTGTGTGTTGAGTGTAAGTAAGTGCGTGCTGCATGCTCGTGTTTGATTAGTGATTTGTGAAGTGCAGTGATTGTGTTGTGAGCAGTGAAGTGAGTAAGTGAGTGAGTGAAGGAGTGAGTGAGAGAGAGTGTTTACTTATATATTATTTTAGACTGAGTTATACAAAAATGTTAAAAATGACACAATGTTACCTACTGTTATGGGTATTACACTGTGTAAACTACTGAAATTTGTCTGCAGAAAAAGGGGCTAAATGCATTGTAAAGAGGAGACAAGTAGTCTTGATACCCTGCAAGAGTGACCAGTCAAAGAAGCCTAATGCCTGGATTATGATTCACATTACATGTCCTGAGGCACCTAGATACAAGTTAATTATCATTAGTTCTTTATCCTCAAATTATGATTTTCATGAGAGTAATTGGATTTCACAATGCTGCTAGTGGGTGAGTTTTAGGGGGGGAGGGGAAATAAATAAAAATACTGTATCTCAATAATGGATTTCCTGAAAAGGTTGCCAGATTCATGCAGCCTTCAAGTTTCATTCACCAATTCCAACTGAAGTTTCATGGAATGATTAGAAATAAACTAACAAGACAAGATAAATGTAATGATATTTACAACAATACTATAACAGACTTGAAATCAATAGACACTTATGTTAATTCATGAGGCCAAAGTTGAAGAAGGAAAATGTTAATTATTCTTTTCTTTATACTAATCTCTTTGGGACTGCTGTATGGTTCACTATTGACAGACAAGTGGTATGACCCAATACACAATGCAGTTATTTTCACTGTGTCAAAAGTATTTAACATTAGTAAACCCCGTGCTCAAGATAAAATTTTGACTTCACACACGACCAATCGACTTCTCTCACAAGGCCGTTTCAATGGTACTATCGAGCATAACAAGGGTGTGAAGAAACACCTAAATACATATAATCTGCTCAACCATACCTTCACCTTACCAATAATCACACTGTCCTCTCACACGACCTATAGGATAAATTAAGCAAATCATAGAGAGATTAAGACTAGTCTTGTAAAAAAGCAAGAAAGTTTCTTAAAGGAAACGGGGGGGATGGAGAAGGATGGAAAGTGATAGCAAGTGCTAGAGCGGGAAAAACGACCCATTGGTCTAAAAATTAGTCTGGATAAGTATGAGATAGTCTATAGTCTCGTAGGCTGAGTGGGGAGTTCCCATAGACTGCATTGTGGTCTCAGCTCCTCCGTCTCCTAAGCCTTCCGCTCGAGTGACTCAACATCGTTGTGGGCAATGTGTGTGGGGTGAGTTTGTGTGGTGGAGATGGTCATGTGTAAGATGAATGCCTCGCTACTATTAGAGAAATAAACTCCGTCTCTTGATGAGCCAGTGTGCGCCTGGTTGTAACGCGCGCGTGATACGATGCCATCTGTGATGTTGTTTGGGATTGGTCCACCAACAAGCCCATCTGGTCATAATGTACGTACATTGCCAACCTGTCGGACTTGGGGGTTAGTCTAATGGCCTGACAAAATTTCGGTCCACAACAATGGTCATACTTGCAAAACCCCTATCCCCAATAAGGTAATCCCTGTCTGTTTGTGGTAAATTTACTGATTCACAAATGATTTAAATTCTGTCACGACTCTTAGTCTTTGTTTCTCTAACTCTCTCTTCTGCTCTCTCTATAACAAAATATTAATAACTAGTCTGCCCTAAAAAACTGTGATGTTCAGTGCGTTGGTGGTGTGTTGTGGTTATTTTTGTCTGTAATCTTATCTTTCTCTCTTCATTCTTCTGCGTTCTCGTGAGTGCTTGCTGTGTTTTTTTTGTCTTTTGCATTACGCTTAAGATTAGCACATATCCTATTGTAATAAATGTTATGATTGATTTTGGGATATTGTGCGGTGGGGGTGAGGGTGTTTACTGTGCTTGTGGAATTTGAGGGACCGGCAGTAGACATGCTATTCTGGTGTGCTGGTTGTGTGCCCAGCTTCTTTGTTAGATTTTGAAATGCATGCAACATATATAGGTTACCTAGAAGTTTTACGCATAGAAATTTGACGCTTGCAACTATCAGAGAAAAAAAAAGCTCCGTTTACAAGTAAAGCCAAGCAGGGATGGATGAGGTAATGGCGATGCGTGGATGCCACCTACTACTTTGTTCCACGACAGCATGGCACGTGAACATAGCATTGCCACGGATGTGACAAATGAGGTGCGATTAGAATGTGCTAAAATGGTCAAGAGATGTCATATAAGTAGTTAAAGGACAGTATTGGCATTGAAAATGGGCAAGAGGCGGTGAGGGTTAAAAGGGTGAATAAAGGGTAATTAGATCAAAGTTATCAAAGGAAGTGTGGGATTCTATAAGGATGTCCATAAGGAGAAAGGGGTGCTTCAAGGAATCCACCTGGAAGCCAAGGGAGTGCCAGCCTTTGAAAGTTTGGGAACCACTGATATAGATGAAATGGGGAATGGAATGTGTTGTGAGGGTGTGGGTGGTAAGGGTGTAAGGGGAAAATGAGTAGGAAGAGGATGGATGTTAGCAGTCACTTTAAGTGTAGTCACTTGTGAGTGACGGAATGGGAGCAGAGATTGGAGGACAGATGAGGTGTAGCCATATTGCCTCCCCTTTGCAATGTTATCTCTTTTTCTGCACAAGTGTTTTTTTTCCATTTTCCAATGTTTACATTTGTTATTTGATAGGCTGTTTCCAGATTGTAATACTGTTTTCCTTACACAGACTTCATATCATCTCCCTAGGTAGTCTAATAAAAAGTATAATTTTTCGTAATATTCAATTTTCTGTAATACAATCTGTGCTGCCAATCATAGCAGGCAGGAATATGATCCTGAGCACTGAAATAGTGTCCTCATTGCAGCCAGCACCTTTCTAGTCATGGCTTATGGATGGTACTTCCTAAACTTGTTTACCAATAGGAATAATGCAAGACCCCTTTCCTAAATGCCCAGTGAGTCTAATCACCTACGAAGAGCTTTGTGCACTCGTAGTGAGTCATTCCCATCACCCCAGCCTTCTGCCAATTTTTTTGGATAATGGTACGTTCACATCACCCGCCCCTCAAGTCAATTTTTTTCATGACATGATGGTCATGTCATCTGGATCATATGGCTGATCCAATAACAGCTGTATTAAAAATTGGCCAATGGCCAACAATAAAGGGTTGTTGGTGCACATTAGCTGTTTCCCTCTTTTCAGTCCAGCTCATTCAGTACTTCAAGCACAACAGTAGGTGCCTCATAACTTGCTTCTATATTTCAGAAACATAAGTTTAAAAATTTTAAGGTTTCTCTTTACTTAAGTGCCTGTTTCTTATAAACACACAAAAAATATTATTATTGGAGAAAGATAAACTTCCTCTAATAAGCCGACAGCATAGGGTATTTCATTATGCTATGCAATCCACAAATAGGCCCACCAGAGCCATTGCTTAATATCATACCATCCATAGTCATAGGGTTGAAAATTTACTCAACATACTAATGATATTTTATAAATGAAAAAATGTTGACAACAAATAACACTTTATTTTGGAATAATACATATTCTCAAGTCTTATCAATATTTTTTCTTATACTCTCTTAATAACTACCATAATGTTTTAACCTGAATAAGCGTACTGTTCCTCCATTATTACCAGCTGCGATATAACCTCCATTTGGTGAAAACCGTGTGACTTGGACTCTTGCTAGGTTTGTGCCCTCTCTTGGAAAGTTGGTGAAGTATGTCATTGAAGGGAAATGTACCTGTTGAAAAATTAATTTTATGAATGTGTTTGTACAAAAGCCAAGTACAACAAAAATGTTTATTTCTTCATTTATTCATTCATTATCACTTCTTTTTTACCAGTACCACAACAGGTACTGACATGTTTTAGCACTAATAGTGCTATAATTAAAAACTGAAAAAAATCAGATATCAAAATGGAGTATTGCCTGTGTAATGTTCTGTGATACAATTAAGCACTTTTTGGTATGTAAACTGCAAGACAATTTTTAAGAATTAAATGAAACAGATTACTATGTAAGAAACATATAAATAAAATTCTAATGAAATCTATTGATAAATAAAGAATTTTCTGCACACAAAAATTCAAATCTGCTAAATCTGTCAAAAATACACATATGCTGCCATGTAGTAATATATATCTATATTGTTTGTAATGAAAAAAGTGCTACTAACTCTTTGATACCATAAGTGTATGTACACATGGACAGTTTTATTATATTAACTTTGTTTACACAGATGGTTCTAGAAGTGCTTAGTTAACATGGAGTAAATTAGACATCTACTGAACCCATTTTAGAATTTTTTTGATAGAAAGATTCCTATTTTTGTCACTATTGTTTTTTTTCAATAGTGATCAAATCATCTTCAGCAATGATAATGAAAGAAACAAGATTTTTCTTCCCTAAAAATCGGCCAAAGAGATCAGTTAGACCTAGTGAGTGACTTCTTGGTAAGAAAATGTTTATGAAGCCATCAATGTGTACACAAAATTAATAAAATCCATGGTGGATAGTACAATACCCTGCACGAATGGGCAACAGAGCCCAAAATGATGATATAACTTAAAAAAACACATTTTTGAAATAAGAACAATAAGGATGAGCACGAAGGAAAGAAAGAAGGAAATAGAGAATGAAAAAGGAAAAAAAGCAAAGGTTATGTACCAAGAAACAAAGAATGGATATAGAGATCATGAAAGACTGGCAGGAGGAATAAAGCCGGAAAGAAGGAAAACAAGGAATATAGACCAAGAAAGAAAGAGACTGTCAAGAAAGAAAGGAGATTTGGATTAAGAAAGAAGGATGGAAACTATGAGAGCAGGATAGAAAGAAAGGGATAGACCAGGATAAAAAGGAGACATGGATCATGAAATAATATAACATAAACCAAGAAACTAAAAAGATAACATTGGCCATGAAAGAAAAAGGATGTGGACATCGGCTATAAAAGGAGGAAAGGAAAAATACAAGCAAAAAACGAAAAAGATTATATGGGGTAAATAAATAAAAACATAATGGCAAGAAAGAAGGAAAAATATATGTACCAAAAATGAAGGAAAACAGGAGGTTTAGATTAGGAATGAAGGGGGAAAAAAGAAAAAAGAGAAAGTGAGAAAAAAAAAGAGGTCTGGATTAGGAAAGAAAGAAAGAGACAGGAACTAGCAGAGAATGCAAGGATATAAAGAAGGAGAATAAGAAAAAATACTTCACAGGATGTTTGACAATCATTTATACGTACAAAGAAGAACAAAAACGAGAAAAAGGGCACTTACTAATTTAAAAGCATTTTCTTTGAAATGTGATCCCATTGCAAGAAGTTCAGACGAAGGATTGAAAGTCAGCGAAGTCACAGATGTAACAAGTTTATCTAGAACTTTCACAGGTAATGGCGTATCCTTTGTAAGGTCAGCAGTGTCATATATATTTACAATGCCTGATGACGATCCACAAGCTAAGTATTGGTTATTTGGAGAAAGAGCTATTGACATTCCATCTATGCAACCATCATCATAGAACTTATGTACACACACTCTATTGTTAATATCCCAGGTCAGTACATCACCTCCATCTGAAATGAATTTATAAAGTATATCCTTAAAAGGCTGTAAATAACAAAAAAGAAAATATATATGATACAGAAAAAGAAAAAAAAATCTATAACATTTAATCCTCCACACAATACTGAAACTTTAGCATTATTCCTCAAAGAAAAATCTTACTCTACAGAAACTAACTTCCATGGGTATACATCCTTGTTCCACTTGAATTGAAGGTGGCTGATGTTACTTCCTCTGAGGCCTGAAGTGTGTCAATGTGAGAGAGGGTTTTGGTGTCAAAGATGTGAATCAGTGATTTGGACCCAAAGAAGAACAAAAGTTCACCATCAGGGGAAATTACAAATTGCTGAAAAAGAAAGCAAAGCAATGAATAAACAAATCTGTTCTAAAAACACAAAAATCTTTCAATAAAATATTCTGAATACTGTAGATCTACTAATTTCATTACTCAACCTTACAAAAAGAAAATAAATATGTCCACTTTAAAAGCACTACACTGCTGTTGGATTACAGATTTTACCAAGTGCACTCCTAACTAATCAGTCAACCATGTTAATACATAAAAAAATCAATTATCCATTCTGCAAACATCAAAATCTTCCAACACTATTCACACTGGAACTATCAATGAGCTCCATCATAAAAAGTAAAAAAAACAATTCCATTCTAAAAACAAAAGAAATCTGACATGATCCACACAGGAGAGAAGCATACTCCCAACTTATAATCAAACTTCAACATTACTGCCACTCTCAACAAGCAAAGACAAAAACAATAAAACTTTACCTTCATGCACTTTCGGTCTTCTGATTTGTTCCAGGGTATCATGATCTCTTTACCACCTTCCATATCATATACAAAGAAGTGCCCATACAGGTCTGACCCCACCACAAATCGCCGCCCATCCTTGAAGAACTTGGCACACTTTATGGGGAATCTTGGGAACTTCATAGTCTGGATTTTGTGGTTGTGTAAGCCATCAACCTGAAAGGAGAGGGTAGATATAAAGAATAGGTATACATAAATTTCTAAACAATATCTAAAAACATAAACTACTACAAGTACCATATAAATTCAACTATAATAAAAATAAACAATGACAATTATAAAACAAATAACTATACCAATAAGAATTCCATATACTGTAAAGGCAATTTCTAATAATTCTTTTGACAATGGTTTCTTCCTTTTAGTTACTTTATTTACTTAAATACAGGATTAGCTGACAAAGCCAGTTATTAAGTACATTGGCTAAGGAATCTGACAAGTCTGAAGCAAGTTGCAAACCTGGAATAGTGATGCGGAGCCATTTGTTTTTGAAAATCCTGCTACTAAGGCCACTTGGAAAACAGGATTGAACTCCACTCCTTTGATAATAGCACCTTCAGCATAGGTTGCACGATTCAGGTCTGAAAGCATCTTGTATTCTAGCACTGATTTGGGTAGCCTTGAAGGGCCTTCTGAGGATATGTAATTTCCAGTTCTCTGAAATAAAATAATAGGATATCTTTGCATTACTATACCAACATGCATTAAAATATGCCACCACAATTCAAAAAGTGATAAAACTATTGGACAACTCATTATTAATCCATACCCTATTAAAATCACCCTCATCATCAGAATCATTTTCAATCTTGCGGTCAAGCTGAGCCCATTCTGGTGTCGATCCCATTGCTAACTCAAACTTTTCTTTCAACATGTTTTCATATCTCTCATCAGACACTTCTCTTGCACCTCTCTTGCCTCTCATCTTGCTCATGTTGGCCATAACATCCTTAACTCTGTTGAAAAATTGCAAATAATCTTAGGTGAAAAAAATATTCCTTTGCAAAAGATATCATTAAAACATGATTCAAAACACACATTTCACCTATTTCTTTTTTTTTTGTATTACAGAAAAATCACCAATGATATCCAAACAATTATTTTCATGATACTCCATAGTACCTAATATTATCATCATCTTCGTCAACCCAAACTGGCTTCTTTTCAGCAGTTTTTTTGTCATCAAGTTGGAGGTCATAAGGATCATTTGGGATTGAGCCAGGAGCCTTTTTCTTTTTGTCCACCTTGGGTTGAGCTATGCTTTTGGGCTCATCCCCTTGGACTTTTGCATCTGCATCTGGTAAATCCACATCACCAAACAGGTCTTCTACCAACTCTCTGCAATAAACAATGTGCATAAACAATAGGTAAAAGCAAGTGTATCTTAAAAAGGAGAATCATACAAAATTTTAAAGTAGGCTAGCCTTGAATAGTTTCTTAGCTATGACACTGTTGCACCTGTCTGGATCTTTAAATCTATTTCCTCTGTCAAAAATAACAATGTGAACTTCAGCTCTTTCCAGTCTTGGATATCCTGTGCCCTAGAGATCTAAGAATAACTCATGCAAAAGAAACACTAAAAGCAACAAAACTTCCCTTGGCAATGATTACAAAGTGCCCACATACACACCCTACTGCTCCAGCAAACAAGCTTGGAGGCATTCTTGGTAATCTGGAGATTTGGGGAGGGGGGATGGCTCACTATAAGTGCAGAAAGCTCTTGGAGGGTGATTAGACTAAGTGGGCATTTAGGAAGGGACTCTCACATTATTCCTATCAGTAAACAAGTGTGGAATGTGTCATCTGAGAGCCATGACTGGAATAGCGCTGACTCCAGAGAGGAAACTTTTTTCCATGCTCACAATCTTATTCCTGCCTGCTGTGATCAGCAGCGTAGGTTATTACATAAAATTGAATATTACCCAAAATTTATAATATGACACAGATAACTAAATAGAACTTATTATCATCATTATTGCACTAATTTACTGAGTAACATGGAGTGTGTACAAGCAAAACATTATATTTCCATCTGGATACAGCATATGAAATGATACATATAGACACTGAAAATAGCAAGCAAAAATAAAAAAGAAAGAAAGAAAGAAGAAGGAGAAAATAAAAGTATGCAGAAAAAGAGATAATAATATTGCAAAGGGGAGGGAAAGAGTCTAGACATTGCACATGAGTGTTCATATGTACCTAGCCTAAAAGCCACAAACTCGTAAGAATGGCCATCCAAGTAAGTGTATTGCCCATAATTTGAGTCACATGCAGGCATGAAGCACCTGGACCCAAGGGACTAAGAGTTTGTTTTCACTAGAATATTGTGAAAGAATTCAGAAACACTAAGTAATACTGTCAACAATATGTGCTTCTCATACATACAATGTGTAGTGTGACAACAAAACTGTCAATTGTACCAGTATACAGATGTGCATGCACAATTTTTAAAAAAAGAAAAGAAAAAGCATATGTGACCATATAAAATGCATGATATATCAAAAATTTTCATTTCAAATACATATTTTGGTAGCTGAGAAAATTGAAATAAAGAATTGCAATAATAATACCTTTTTAACCACTAGCCAACAGGTCGTATGTAAGCACATGCCATGACTGTTGTGGACCAAAAAACGGATGGCATTATATCACGCCCATTCCCGTGTCATTGGCTCGTCAGACGGAGTTTGTTTTTCTCCAATAGTAATGCCTTCATTTATTTGATAAAGATTTTAGGCAATAGCACCTATAATGAAGGTAAACCTTCAAAATTATAATACTTTTATAAATTATAGCAAAATAAGAGCTTTTAGATGCCAAAAGTCACTCGCAAACTACCGAACTAGCCTGGCGCAAACAGGGGAAACTGCCGATGCGTGCCAACAATCCTGTTATTACGTCCACTTGCCAAACTTTTATACCCGGCGGCATTGGGTTAAGATAGTGGCAATGATTCATCACATCTTTACAACCTACATGGCCAAAGACAGTTAGTTAGGGTTTCTGAGCAGGTAATTACTTCACAGCACAGTGTAGTAAGGCAGGACTTAGACATGGGAGGATGGTGGGGACTTAGACTCTGTGCAACATTTGTTGTAGCTATTTTCTTTATTTCTCACTTTACTCTTTGACAGAGTCCTAGGATTTTCCCTATCTTACTTCAGTCATTTTGTAACCATATACCCTTTCCTTATCTAAAAGCTGGACTGCTGAGTTAATGATATTCTACAAATGTAAGCAGTGTACAGAAAAATCATTTTCCAATAGGGATATCACTTATCTAAAACAAATAACATCTCTCCTTGGCTAGAAAATAATAATATATCTGCTAGGCATGATTAGATATTTTTTTGTGTTACATTTCATATTTCATAATTTACAAATCATCCTGGGATCTAATCACTGCCTCAAGAGATGGAGCAGGGTCTAATTTATAAAAAAACTGAGAAGCAAATAAATCAAATATCAAAACTAAAGTTAACTCAAAATTAAGAAGAGCTATCCAATAACTACAGACATATAAGAATAATTGTTTAGAATACCTTCACATAACCAAGTACACATATATATCAGAAATATGTTGAGGAACCCTTCCTAAACCTTTACATCTATGGCCCCAATAGCAGAGAAGCACATGGAAGGTACCACGGAGATTGAGGGGTAAACTATGAATAATATACACAAAATATATCAGTATGATAATAATATATAAAGAATAGGTCACTTTATTGTCTAATGGGTATCTGCTGCCCCCCAACATCACCCTGGAAGACAAAAAATCCCCATGTATTCACAGCAGGACAGAGTGTACAATGAACATGCCGGAGCACCCAATGCTGTGTCTATCCTACACTCACTCATGTCATAGATAAGTGGTGGATTCTTTGTTGTCTAACGTGGAGGTAACCTGCTTAATTTCTATATTAAGTGGTAAATGTTTAATGTTTGGATATAAATGTGCTAGACATCAAAGGTCATATGGGATTATAGTAAACCATTGTATTGGAAAGGGCAAAGAGGAGTTAAAGAGTCTGATAAAAAGTGTTAGATGTCAAAGGTTGTTAGTATGTCAGTGAAAAGGGAAAAAGGGGAGTAAGTGAACTAGAGCAGAAATCAGTAGAAAGGGGAGGATTAAGGAGGTAGGGCAACTGAGTAAATTACAGTGTATCTGTGACTGGGGAAGGTATAAGAAAAATGTGAGGATGGGGTATGTGGAGAAGAAAGGGGTTTTGGAGTTTTTTTTTGTTGGGGTGGTTAAGAGGATGAGGTATTTTGGGAAGGGGCAGGAGGAATATGAGGGGGTAGAGCAACTGAGTGAACTGCAGTGTATCTATGACTGAGGAATGAATAGGGACATTGTTCAAGGAAAACAGAGGTGGTTGTTAGAGAAGTAGGAGGAGAAGAATCCAGGGGATGAGAACGGGGAACTAGGGAAGGTGGTGCACTATCAGGAAGAATGTCTGGAGGGGAGGGGTCTGGAGGACACTGTTGTGATAGAGGTAGAGAGGGTGGGATATGTAGGAGAAAGGGGGGTGGAGGGAATTTGAGGAGGAAGAGGATGGATATCTCTGCAAATACTTCAAATGTAGAAGGAGTAGGTACAGAGGGATTAGGGAGTGGATAAAAGTTTCAGGTGGAGAGTTGGGTAAAGAGGACTGAGAAACAAAGGTTCTCTTATGAGAAGATACAGATATCTGAGGAACAGAAGAAGAGGAAGGTGTAGGAGAGAGTGGAGTGGAATGTTTAGGTTACCTGGTATGACAAATAAATGAGGAGGAGGGGTAGGTATCGGGGAAGTGGTAGAGATTGGAATATCTGGATTTAGAATGGAAAATGAATTTGACTGGGGGATAGGGTGAGTAGATGTAGGACATAGGTGTAGGACATATGGGAGAGACATCTGGGGAGATGTAGAAATATCTTGTGAAGATGGTGGGGGAGCAGAGCAAAGGACTGTTTTGGAATACGTTGAGAGAGAATAACCTCGTTGTCGTGTTTCCTGTCTGGCCTTAGGTAGAGTGAGGCCTAGTTTAAATTTGAGGACTGCCACCTCTCATTCAAACTCATAGGCAGGGCAGCTCCTATAAAATATATTATGAGAGTCTCCACAATTGGCACATGTACTTGACTAAGTGGGGCAATTTGAACGGTCATGACCAGGTTGGGCACATAGAGGGCAGTGGGCTGTGGAGCGACAATGTTTGGAGGGGTGGCCAAAATGCCAACATTTCTGACATTGTCGATACTATCGGACATGATAAGACAATCCATCAATATAAACCTCATGGGGGAGGTCTTGTCTAAGGAAGCTAATCTTGGCAATATTGACGTGGGACTTATGCTGGCCTCTGGAAGGAAGAGTGTCACTGCATTATATTCAGTATGGCAGGAAAGTAGGTCATTCTCACAGTCTGACCAGTCCTTGTCATACATGGGACAAACATTTGGAGGAATACAATTCAAAGTTCCAATACAAGTATTAACCCCTAGCCGATGGGTGGCATGTATCTATATGCCATGGCTGTTGTGGACCGAAAGACAGGTGGCATCGTTCGTTGGATGGAGTTTGTTTTTCTCTGATAGTAGTGGCTTCATTTATATGGTAAAGATTTTAGGCAATGGCACCTATAATAAAGGTAAACCTTCAAAATTT
>NW_020869393.1:394785-412285 GCF_003789085.1 Penaeus vannamei | reverse complement strand
ATATAATAGAGAGTGAAATGTCATCTGTTACACGTGGAGAAAATATTGATGAAAAGGACATGTTTATCAGCATGCTTATCATAATCTGCTACACTTTTTTGTGTTTCTTTTTCTTCATTCCTAGGCGATTACACAAGACTTGCTGAGAAGTTTCATTGACCCCGCGGTCGCCAAAAAACTTTGTCCCAAAATTCAAATCCAATTCCATATTCATATCAATTACTTAATCAAACTAAAAGAATACTAGTTCAAACACTTTCTATAAAGAAGAGCCCAACATATCGAATGACTACCTATGACACAACAACAAAGATGTAATAACTGAGGAGAAATGAGGCCGGTGGCGAAGCGCGGCGACCGAGAAGGTGTGGATGGCGGCGCTGACGTCACTCGTTCTTTCTCTTGCCGGCCCCTATGCTCGCCAGTGTGGTGTGTCTGCTCTCCGTTATTGCACGTCGCCTCACTCCTCTCTCCATCATGGTTCGCGAACGCACTTTCATCGCCGTCAAGCCCGATGGTGTCCAGCGTGGACTCATCGGTGAAATTATCAAGAGGTTCGAAGCTAAGGGATTCAAGCTCGCCGGCATGAAGTACATTCAGGTGAGTAGAAAGCAAGAACTCACTGTTATTGCAATCCCACTTTTCGTACGCCTGGACGGGTAATGGCGTGGTACCGAGCCGGCTCTTGTGCTAGCACAAGCTGTCACGAACACGTGGGGAGGCAAGCCAAGGGAGGTGGTTCTTGGCTCGGGGTTTCCTATTTATAGATTATATGTCAACTCTTACCTCCGGGAAGTACTTACAGGCGTCTTGTAGTTTATTCTAGTTAACCATATTGCAAATGTTGCATAGTCGTAGGACAAAGGATGGAAGTTGAAGGAAAGGACCGTGTTTGTCCGGTTTTGTCCTTGAAAGCTGCCAACGCTGCACCGTATGCATTTATATATCAATCGCTTGCGCAATTTGAAATGTAGGATTATATGCAGGGATACTAGTTGAATTAGACAAAATTTTCAATATGGAACTAATGATGTACAAGAAATAATGTAGGCCTGAAAGTTTTATTTATAGGTAAGATGCATCTCGTGTAACTGGAGCACATGGAGAAGTTACAAGTTAGTTTGAAGCCTTGTAAATGTAGTGTCAGAGGACAGTGAGATAACTTGATTACCTCCTTGAGGTATTCATTACTTAGAGCAACACACCCTCCAGAGAAGTCCCAAAGCCAGGGTATCATGAAAACCCAAAACTCTAAACATGCCTTTATATATTCCCTAGAGTGGTGTGGGGAAGCCCCCTTTACCCTTCCTTCATAAGCAGTCAGCTGCCATGAAGTTGTGGAAAGTATAAGACGAGTACCTTTAGTGTGGAGGGTACAGAGGAGCTGTGGTGAAGAATAATTATAGAAATTGTACTTCCAGAAAATACAACATTAAGAACTCTGGCTATGTTAGCAGTGATAAGCCGTGGATATTTGGTAGTTTGAAAATTCATCTGGTAGTTTGCAGGCAACTTTATTGATACAATTAAATTTTTTAAGGTTTACTGTCACTTTGGGGTGTTTTTTGAGGTTTTACCCTATAAATGATGCCACTATTATTGGAGAAAAACAAGCTGTCCGAGCCCACAGAGCTATTAGTATCACGTTTGACGCCACCCACTTTGTCAACAGCCATGGCATGTATGTATATACCACCTGGCAGGTAGTGGTTAAAACCGGGGAAATTGTAATGAAACAAGTATTCATTTTTAAATTTTGGAATTTTCAATTAGTAAAAGACCTGGAAGATACTTCAGTAGGGATAGGTATTTGATCTAGTTATTTATATAATCTGTATGTATTAGTTATTGGTGTTAAGGCATTTATCGCCCAGGTTACTGACTGTTTGGTTATCTGGTTTTTTATTTAAAATGCCTAGATTAAAAAGGTCCTCTTTGCAACTCATGCTTACTACAACAACTAAGCATGGTACTTGAGAATGAACAGTAAATTGCTACTATAGATAAATAGATCCACTTTCCTATATCAGTAACATTGTTTATATTAAGTCCTTGTATTTCACAGGCATCTGAAGATCTCTTGAAGCAGCACTACATTGATCTTGCTGACAAGCCCTTCTACCCTGGCCTTTGCAAGTACATGTCCTCAGGACCTGTGGTTGCTATGTGCTGGGAAGGCACTGGCGTTGTCAAGACGGCACGTGTCATGATGGGAGAGACCCGCCCTGCAGACTCCAAGCCCGGTACCATCCGCGGAGATTTCTGCATTGAAGTTGGAAGGTGAATAGAGTACTTTGATACTATTTTTTAAGGAATATTGTGTAATGTGGAAAGGTATGTATGACGATGAATATCTTCACAATACAAGAGATGTATTTGATTGGTTTCAAATATGTATTCATAACTGGTCAAATACATCTCTTGTATTGTGAAGATATTCATCGTCATTCATACCTTTCCACATTTGACAACATGAATACGGTGCATGTTGTGTAAATTCTACCGACATGTATTCCAGTTAAATGTCTGAAAGTAAGAGGTCTGAAAAGACAGATTGTCTAAATGCTAAAGCTTAACCCCCCTTTCTAGGAACATCATCCATGGCTCTGATTCAGTTGAGTCTGCCAACAAGGAGATTGCTCTGTGGTTCAAGCCTGAGGAGCTTGTATCCTGGACACAGACCAACGAGAGCTGGATCTACGAGTAAGGCGTGCGAAAATTTGAGGAAGTCGGCCTATATTGTGCTGCTACAGTAGGTGGATTAGTGGCACAAGACCTAGCTGTTCCCGGTGATATCAAATTTTCTAAAGTCAGGAGTGCCACTTACCCACTCACACATTTAGGATCACCCTTCCTCATGCTTATTTGATAATAAAATATGTACATCCGTTTATTTGGCCGTTTTATTTTGAGTTTTCATCCTTGTTTTACGTATCCCATAGGATGGCTGGAAAGATGTAGCATGATCATTTGATGGACTCAAAGGCAAGATAGGATACTTCAGTGCCAAGTCTTGCTCCTTAGAACAATGTATCAGGGGAACTGATGCATGCAGGGCTGAAGTCCTAATAAATTACTTTTACTATATATTCACTTGGAAAACCATTAATCAGAAGGCACTAGTGTTAAGTCAGTAATATGCATGGCATGATTTGATTTGTTATAAAATTAGACCCTACTTAGCCCTGTAGTAACCCAGATATTATCCAGTAGTATTACATAATCCCGATACTTTGGTTCTATTACACGGCATTTAGAATAGTCATACCTTGCCTCTTGTTTCCAATGTCTACCACAGCTTTGCATGTGGAAATGCTTCTCTTGCCACTTTAAGATAAGTGTATGAATTTTAAAAAGGCAAGATGGCATGGTTGCAATATTTCCTACTGAATTTTAACCCTGCATCTTGTCTGTGGCAATATTCCCTTTTTTTATTACATCTCTTCCCTAGTCTAGGGAGCACTTATAAGAGTTCCTCGGGTTGGGGCTAGCCCCATTTCTATAATTGGATGAAGGTTGTGGTAGATGGAGAGACCTAGTAAACCAGGAAAGTCATAGATGTTCACTTTGCAGTGATGTTTTCAAGATGTTGCATGATAAATCTCAATTGCCTTACTGCTTTATCTAATAAAATGCCTTAATGTTCATGCATCTAATTTAGTATATTGTATAACCATTTTATGAAATTGTTAATTGGTAATTATCCAGAATAGGACTGGGGGGTTAAAGGTCTTTATAATGTGAAACCTGATCAGGTGCAATAATTTTGGGGAGGAAAGCAAGCCTGTGACTGCTGGTCTACAATATAAAGTGTTAATGTTATGTGCTCTTAGCAATGGTTGGTAAACTTATCTTCTGGCAGAAATGGATGTTTTAGACCTTGGTGATAATTATCAGTTGAATAATTAGTCCAGTTGCCTCACTAGAATGTGAATTTTTGGCCATATTGAAGTAAGCATGGAAGCCAGTCCCGTTATGCAGTCCTGTTCTGGATTGTTTTACAAAACCATTACAAATGTATTAGATCTCAATTATTTGTAATAAAATTGACTGGTCCATAAGACTTTTTAGGCTTGGCATAGATCCAAATTATGCATCAAATTTAATAGCCTTAGACTATATTGCTTTTTGGCCACATCCACTTGAGGGATGCCTTCTGTGCAGCCAAATAAATTAGTCTAAAAGGCCTGTCTACTCGAACAGGGATGATTAGCAGACATGGGTAGATGCAAGCAGAGATGACATCATGGTGAGCAGAATGAGGTTAATGTTAATGAGAGCGACGCATAGACAGGAGGAAATGGACGCCATCTTTTAGAGCACAAGCATGTCATAACGCAGGTGCAGCTGCTGTGGCCTTGTATTTATAGTGAAATGACGTAAATATCTGCTGTACAACATTGTTCATATCAAGACCATAACACCCTACCACAGGCTGTTCTTGAAAGTCTGGTTTCTTTAAGTTGGCAGACCCCCTCCCCAATCCTTTGTAGAGGGGCTTAATAGATGGAGACTTAAAACCAAGGTAGGTGATCATCCCTACCTAGGACCTCAGCCCTTGCTCAACCAGGGCTGACCGCTTTTCTGTAGCAGCATTTCTGCTGTTGTCTAAATATTATACCATTTACTATCATAAATGGATGAATATTAGAGTACAGTTAGTATGTAGGATCAGTGTTGGTGATACAATTTCCTGCATTATTTTTATTGTACTGCATAAAACAAATGGATAACCAAGCCAATAATGTAACATCCAACAACTTAAAATGCACCTGCATCTCTCTATATATAATGTATTAGATGTATAACTTTAGAAAATGTCCATAAATTTGATTTATCTAAAAATTATAAATTATTCAGCATGTTGTAGGGCTGAAGTGACATCTGATGAAATTTCTGCCATGGTGACGTTTTGTCTGGCACACAATATCGGTTCATACCAGGATGGTTTCAAGCAATTTTCTTTAATTTATTTGAACATGGGAAAATTTATTGTTTTAAAACCTTTTCTTTTGCATCAATCTGTAGTCATACAAAATAACAAAAATATGGCCTTCGGAAAAAACTTGTTGACATCACCATCCGTTAGTGGTCTTGCTTCCATTTATCAGAAAATCCCATTGAATTCCAGCTGTGGCCTTAATTAATTTTGCCTGGTCTTTCCTTCCCATTTTGTCCACACTGTAAGTGAGCCATGCTAAAAGGATGAAAGGCTGCTTTGGTCATGTCTTGAACGGCCTTCATATTAGGTTACTCTTCCATCACTACCCTATTCAATACTGTACTAATCTACAACACTACCTTTGACATCTATTTTATGATAGTGCTGTATGAGCTTTCCTTACCTGGGGGTTCTTCCCCAAGCCTCACATTGCTGTATTTTGAATATGCTGCTAATGACCTTAGATGTTGACATGGCAGAATTTTCAGTAGATATATACAAGTTGGCACAAAGTGCTAATAAAGGGGTGGTATAGGGTGGGTGACTTGTCCATGTCTAGGGGATAAATGTAGGAAAGGATACATCTGGGGTTTTAGGTTTTCGTGATACCTTGGTTTTGGGACTTTATCCCTGTAGGGTGCGTCACTCCTGGTAACAAATAACCAAACTACTACAAACAAGTGGTTTACCCTTGTTTTCTTGCCTGTGATTTCACCTTTACAGGTTCCTACCATTGTGCCCACTATTAATAGCCACTTGTGTGGACAGACCTTAAAATCTCTCCAGAGAGGTGGGCAGATTAGGTGGGCTTGCCTGAGAATTGACAATGGGTATGCAAATTACAAGCTGATGAACCAATTTCACTTGCAGGTTTGTTGCTTCACCCAGTAGATATCCTGCCTCAGATGTCACTCGTAGGCCATACCCACTGACCATGCCTGCTTAACTAGTCATGGCATAAAGAGGAAAAATAGGCAGACCATCAAAATTCCTGTACTTATTCCTTTTTGTGGAACCAAAACAGTGTATGCATGGGAGCTGGTATAGGCAAAACTGACTAGATTCCTAATGGGTTGCTGAAATTAGCACTTATGACATCAATGGATGGAAGAAACACAGGCTTTTGTCTGGCAAGTTTTACCAGACTGAATAGTGAATTGGTTAATTAGATATACCTGATAGAAGGGGCACATTCGTTTTGTATTTACAGGTAGACATCAATTGAGGTTGGGACAAGGGCTACCAGATTTTTGAAATTTGTGCTCTATGGGAAAGCTCCCAGTAATTTAAGGAAAATAATTTTGGGTTTTAGGGGAAAAAGTAATGGCAAGGTAAATATATTGTATAGGCAGTTTAGGCTCTTTTGCTTACAACTTGAACAAAGTTCATAGGCAAAAAATGCCCATTAATCAAGTGAATTGTCCATTCCAAATCTTAATTTGTTCTAGACTGAATTTTATTTACATCTCCATTGATGGAGGGTTTATATATATATATTATATATATTGTATGTGTGCATGTGTATGTGTATGTGTATATATACATACATACATATATTTATATACATATACACGTATACATATATACACATATACATATATACATATGCACATACATATATACATATGCACATACATATATACATATACACATGCATATATACATATACACATACATACACATACACATACATACACGTATACACAAACACCTTTTTTAATGGAAAATATGAAGATAGGGAAGGGTGCACTGTGCTTGAATTGAGCCATTTTGGTGAATTGCCATAGTTTCTCTGCTTATGTCATATGTGCTTGTGTCTGCTTTATGTTGCGATTTTGGTAACTTTTGCTTGCAGAGACACTGCCTGTCTTGTGGATAAGGTCAAACTGGTTTGAACAGTAGAAGGTTCTGATTCTAAATGTATTTTTTTGAGGGTTGCAGTTGATTCTAAATATATTATTCTTGAAGTTAACAATTTTCATGTATAGGAAACTAAGATTTTAATTTACCTTGAAAGATTTTTGCCTTATTGGTTACTTTTGAGTACAGATTAGCTTTATAGCTATTTGGTAATGTAGACACTACGTAATTATCTAATATATGTCTTCTCAGTAATAGAGGTTACTCATAGATACTTTTACGAAAGTCCACAAGGTATACAATACATTCATCAGGAAATCATTAATGTAATAAATCTGAAATTGATTCTTGTAACACAGTAACTATTCAGAATTTTATAATGAATGTATCTCCATTACGTGACTGCAATATGGTCTGACTAAAAAGACAGGTACAACTTTCCGAAATATATGCACAGTGACATGTAATGTTAAATTATACATATTCTTTAACTCTTATCTTATTTGTATGGAGGAATCTTAGTTCATATATTATTCTAGTGAGATCTGTATTGAATTACTGTGTGAACATGAAATTGTGATTATGTATTCTGCGTATTGAGGGATTGGTTTTCAGCTTCCCAATTATTGTTTGTGTGTGCAATGGATGGCAGATGATTCAGAAATATGGAATGCACAAATATAAAATAATTGTTTTTCTATTTTTGTGTGTATAAACAAGTATTTTTGTTAGTATTTGTCTGTACTGATAAAAAATCTTTTGGCCAATTTGCATTGCCAATAGTTGTTCAAGTCAGTTCATTTCAGGATTTAAGAAGTATGTAAATGTAAATCTCTTCTTCTGAGAAGAAAGTAATATCAATATTGTAAGTGTACAAATTAGTTCCTAACAGTGCTTAGCTCAGTTTTTATTGGAACAGTGAAATTTTGTGAACAATTATCAGTTAAGTGAGATTTAAAATTGAAAGTTATGATAGGATATTTACTTTTTTTTTTTTAGAAACAAGATTCATCTAATGCTTAATGTATATCTGCAATAGGAATCTGGTAATCTAATGGTGCTAATGGTTCTCTAGCTAGCAATACAAGTTTTCTTGTAACTTTCACACTTTGTTTGATTATCATGAAACTTACCATATGGGTACAACATGCCTCTCAACTATACATAATTGAGGTTCTGTTTTGTTTCTTGTATCTGATGTGTTTTCATACATTTTAAGTGTTTACTCTTGCACATTCATGTAATGATCACTTCTGGAAAGTTCACAAATTGATTTTAGGTAAAAGATTGTGGTATATAAATTATATTTTAAAAGTTTTTTTCATAGAAATATTTTAAATTAATAACTTGGTGAGTTATTGTTAATGCAAGTAAATTAGGTTAATTTTAGATGTATTTTTTATAAATATAATATTGAACTTGAGATAATTAACTACTATTGTTTTTATCTGTAGCCATATGGAAATCTTTGATAGCAACTTGTATTTGATGATTGATCAATGTTGTAGCATATGGATGTAAGCTTTTGGATATTCTATTTTGCAGTCATTCTTGACAAGACTGTAGCTGACTATTTCCTTCAATCACATTTGGAAAAGCTGGGTTACAATGTGACATATTGATAAATTATTTGTGTGGTAAATTAAAAGCAATAAAGTGATACAAACTCTCTTCTTCATAATGTACTAATGACCTCTATCTGATGATAATACTGACAGTTTTAGGTGCTGAATCTGCTTTCTTTTCATATAATGAAAATGTTATTGGGTAGATCAGATTTACCTTCATATAAAATAATTTGCTTTCCAGGTTAAGCAAGGATATCACTTCAGAGATCAGGTGATGGTGATGTGAGCTGAATATGCAGATACTCTGAATATTGGTTGTTCTTCATATGTAGGTAACTTAAGCATGACAATTTTGCAGGTTAGTGGAGATTTTTGGTGATGTGAACACTGCACATGGACTGCAGAGCTTGAATGACTACCTTGAAGAACGTAGTTACATCTCCGGCTTTGCCCCTTCCAAGATAGATGTTGATGTATTCTCTTCCTTGGGTAAAGCCCCAGATGAGAAATACAACCATGTGCTTCGATGGTATAATCACATTCAGTCTTTAGGAGTGGAGTTGAAGTTAACTCTGGGAGAAGACCCCACAGATGCTCATGTTTTACTGGAAAACAAAATGAATGAACACAAAAATTCATGCATGATGTTTGGGGAGAATGCATCAGCAGCAACAACAGGGAAAAATAGGTGTTCAGCACCAGGGAAGATTGAAGAGCAGAAAGAAGAGGCAGTAGTTAATGATGATGAATTTGACTTATTCGGTTCTGATAATGAGGAAGACCAGGATGCTGCAAGAGTACGTGAAGAGAGACTAAAAGCATATGCTGAGAAAAAGTCTAAGAAACCTGGACCAATAGCAAAATCATCAGTGATGCTTGATGTTAAGCCATGGGATGATGAAACAGATATGAAGGCAATGGAAGATCTGATTCGATCTATCAAGATGGATGGTCTTTCATGGGGTGCCAGTAAGTTGTCCCCTCTTGCCTTTGGAATTAACAAATTATCAATCTTGTGTACTGTAGAAGATGAAAAGGTCTCTGTAGATGACTTAGTGGAGAAGATATGTGAATTTGAAGAATTTGTGCAGTCTGTTGACATAGCAGCATTTAATAAGATCTAAATAGGTAATTGGTATTTACATTAGCATTGGTGCTACTGGACTTTTTCAAATGCTATGAATGCTCATGGAATGTTGAATTTTGAAAGAAAAAGTTTGTATACACTATGAAAGGGGTCATATTTGTCAAGACCAACGACCTTTATACAAGTACCTATGGTAACATTAATTGAATTTGATAACAAAATTGAAAATCTGGTCCTTTCTGTTCTGTTTTCTTGGTAATAGTCATTTGTTTTCATCAGAAAACAACCAAGTTAATACCACTTAATACATATGGGTCTAATCTTATGTTATGAATAAATCATATTAAACCTCTCAGAAGACAAGCTGGTGTTTAGTTGTGGGATTAAATCATACAGTCTAAAACAGTACATTATGGGAACAAGGTATTTAATTTCTGAACGGAGAAAACAAGGTGTTTATATATATTTATTTTTTATTTCACTTTATTTAGCAAGGAATAAAACAAAATAAAAAAATAAGTATTTTAGTTGTGTAACCTATATAACAAGCAATATACCTCATTTAATGTAAAAATTGGCATTGCATTGTGGCTAAACTATTATCTTCATAGACTACTATCAATCAGTAATGAAAGTTAAGGAAAATACTATTTCATGAGGGCACTTCACTCATTTCAAAATATGATTTTTGTCGCAAGGATGAATCTTTCTTTGGGAAAGTTAACGTTATACTGTGTCTACTGGCAGTATTTACACCAGAGTGCTGCAAAGCTGAAGTGGTGACATTGAAAGAAAGCAAATTGGTAGTTCTACACATGAATATATGTATGCATGTGCTACACTATCCTCAGGGGAGGTTTAATTACCTGAAATGATATGATGATTGATGAGGGGGAAACATTTGAGCAGAAGTAGGGAACTACCATGCCTTTGGGAAGTGTTGATTGAGCAAAGCCAACCCCTAGGTGCAAGGTGGAGGTAAAGACATGTGGTCTTCACTGGGCAAGAGAGTGAGTAGTTCTCTGACCACCCTTAATTGGCCAAGTTATATTCAAGCATGACTTCCAGTACATTCCTGTAGAAATACTCAGGTATTACTTTCATTGGTACTATACTGATGGTAAGAAGACGGTACAAGATGAAAATTGATCAATATATCCATGTCCATGTGAACTGTCTGACAAGTGAGAATTTTGTTCATTGATAGACCTGCTGCTTAAATCTACCAGTAAACCAAGAAAGTGTTGGTGCAGGAGCTTGAGTGAAAATTCCAGACAATCTGTGTCCAATGGAGGGACTGCATACACAATATTCAACATCCAAATTATATTGTCTGCCAAGTAATTGATGATTTTTGCTTTTAAGGAAAAAAAATAATATTTGGAAAAGAGATATTTTATTAGATATTGGTAAACCTATTGTAAGAGAAAGAGAGAGATGGGGATGTGGGTGTTGGTGGTGACAGGCCTGCCAGACTTTCATTGAACACTGCCGTGTGAACAACTATACCATGGTGTCCACAGACTTTGGTGGTGGACTGAATTAAATGCTGTTCATTCAGATGGGTGGCTCTTGTCTCGTCAGTCTCCACCCCAAGGCATTGCTTGCTGCACAATTTCCCAAGGATTCTCTGGTTACTTTGACCACCTACTAGATCAATATAGGTCCTAGGTCCACCTAAGAATTTGCTTGTGCAAAAATTAAATAAACTTGAGTTATTAAGGTTTTCCTGGAAACCCGTTAACAAAACATTGTGAACCTTGCATGGAAATCACCGTATTATATGAAAACTACGTCATACACTTTTGTGAACACTTCAGAAAAGATTTTCTGCACTTTAGCTTACTTAGGGAGAGATGTAAGAGAAACTTTCAAAAGACGATAAGTAAAAATATGGTGCTCACCAAAATTCAACCAAATGCTTGGAATGGAGGTACCTTAGATTTTATATTTTCCTTTTGAAAAATGTCCTATAATTTTCTACATTTTATCAAATGTTTGCCCTATAGATCACAATGTCTATCAGGTGCTCAGATTGAAAGGTTACCTTTAATGTTATGAAATCCATTAATTTCCTTCATAACAAAATTCATGGTGATACTTCATTAAGATTAGATAAAATTAACCAATTGTTCAGCCTGAAATCTAAAAGGCAAGGTGTAGTCATTCTATTACAGTATTCTTATTACCCAGTTTTGTGGCATGAAATAAAACTAGCACCACAAGTAATTGCATATATTTATTCTGAAAATATTCTTAGTCCGTATGTACTGTAAGTAAATTATCTGAAACAATACTATTAGTTGATATTTCTCAAAAAAAAAGAAAATATTAATTTTTTCCAAAAGAAGACACTGAAGATCTGTACATGGTTTTCCAGAGGAACATGTATAGCTGTTGCTTCAAAATCATCATTTCTACAGCTTGGCTTTGGTAGGAGAATCATTTTCTTGTTCTTCGTCAGGAGATTTGTAAGTCCACTGATAAGCTGGTAAGTTCTTGTGCTCTGCAAAGGTTAAAGAATATCCAAAGTGATTTAAAAATAATTTTAGTGCTAAAAAGAATTGCATTTGAAGAACCTTGTGTTATGATATTTTGTGAGATCTCCAATATTTGCACACTGAAGTGTCGTAAAACACTTTTTACTCTTTACTACTTATCTGTTTCTTAGATCCCAGTCATTTTGTAATCTGATTTACAGATCTGATAATAAAGACCATTATAATCTCTCCATAAATTGACTAACTTATGGAAAAAGAATCATCTTAGATTTAAAAGACATGATTACAAGTAATATGAAGAACCTGAATCTGTATGACATAAAAGTGAGTATTATTCTGGACAGCAATTATATCTCATATATGGAAGTTTCTACATTCAACAAAAGAAAATGTGCAATTTGCACACACCACTGAGAATATGCAAATATCTGCATTACAATGAGGATGATGATCAGGATATGGGAAAAAAAGAATGCAAACAACCTTCCTAATAGTGACAAGTTGCTATGCTGATCATTTACTAAAATATAATCTTGGGTGATTTTTGCATTCCAGAATGAAATTACTCAATATTCTATATTCTCAGATTAAATTAAGGTCACTTTTTATATGAACTGACTCCAAGGGTGCAAAAAAACACTGAACAGTACTTACAAAATAAACCTATCATAAAAGACAGCAGACTGATATATTTTTTACCTTGTGCTTGTTTCTGTGGGTTATGAACATTTTATTCTTAATTATTTTATAAGTATAATTATTACAGTATTTTTACAAACCAATCCTACTGTTTTTTACTATTGCTACACCACCACCACTTACTACTGCTACTACTTACTACTATTACTTACTTATACTTACTACTACTTCTAACTACTACTACTACTACTGCTACTACTACTACTTACTACTACTACTACTGCTACTGCTACTGCTACTGCTACTGCTACTACTACTGCTACTATTATTACTACTGCTACTACTTACTACTACTACTACTACTGCTACTATTACTACTACTGCTACTACTTACTACTACTACTGCTACTGCTTACTACTACTACTACTATTACTATGACTACTGCTACTACTAGCCTACTATGACTACTGCTACTACTACTATGACTATTACTATTACTATGACTACTACTACTACTACTGCAAAAACAATAACAGATACTACTACTACTACTACTGCAAAAACAATAACAGATACTACTACTACTAAAATGCAAATAGAGTTAGTAATAATAATCATAATAACTGCGATACTACACTACTGATACTACTACTACTAAAATGCAAATAGAGTTAGTAATAATAATCATAATAACAAATATAATTATTACTTTTAAGTGCAAACAAAACATCAATACAATTTAAACTTTAGAATCTGTGCTACCTGAAATTTGCCACATGAGGGGTGAATAAAGACTGCCCCCTCCATCCACCTTCAAAGTTTCACCTGATATGAAAGCAGCACCTGGTGACAGCAGGAAGCACACAGCACTTGCAATCTGAACACAAAGAAAAAAATATAAGTCATGTCTTGGAAAACATAATGCGCAATAATAATAACAACAAATAAAGCAAACTAAAATCCAACAAATGTCAATACTGAGGTACTTACTTCTTGTGTTGTGCCAAGACGCTTTGTAGGAATACCAGCACGGGCCCTTTCAAAAATATTATCTTCATTGTAGTTCCTTGCTGCTGTGGGTGAGTAGATGGAGCTTCCTGGAGCTACAGAATTTATACGCACACCATTCTGTGCCCACTCAACAGCTAAGCTCTACAGAAAAAATAAAAACAGTGAGCACCTTTGCATTACAAGCAATACAACTGACTTATTTCAATCAAATATTTACCAATAATTCTAATGAAAACCTAAGTTATTTGCATCAATTGCATTGTGAAGGTCATCTGTACATTTTTCTACACATTTCAGTGAGAAGTCTGGTTGGCTAAGCTCTGAAAAAGTTAACTGATAACTGTGCATGCTGTATCAAAAGCATGAGCATTAGTCAAAAATTGAAGTGGATAATTAAAAAATACATATTCTTACTTGTATTGCTTTTGAAAATTTATTAATATTAAGCCTTAAATAGGCAAACTTAAAAAAAATCAAGGGGACAATATTGTAGAGAAGACTAAGAAGAAACAAACTAATGGTTAAAGGTTAAAACAAATAAATATCCTAGACATCAAAGATCATAAAATACAACAGGAAAGTATTGTGGCTAAAGGGTAAAAATTAGTTAACTATTAGGATGAAATATGTTAGATGTCAAAGACTGTAGTGCTAAAGAATAGTATGGTAGTGAAAAGGGTAAAGAGAGGAGAGCACAGTAGTGATAAGTAAAATGGGAAGGGGGTTAAAGGCATAGGGAGATTAGATCAAATGTTGAGTATCTATCCTTCTGAACTAAGAGGAAAACTACAAAAGAGCAATCATGAAACAATGAATGTGTAATAAGGGTAGAAATGGGTGTTGAAGAAATGGGAGAAAAATCCAGAGAATGTTTAATGTTTAATGTTTGAAAATAATTGTGCTAGACATATAGCACTATGGTAAAATATTGCGTCAGAAAGGGCAAAGGAGAGTTAAAGATTATGATAAAAAGTCTTTGATGTCAAAGGTTTAAAGAGTGTTATAGGATAGTATGGTAGTGAAACGGGAAATAGGGGAGTAAGTGAACTAGAGCAGAAATTAGTATAAGGAGGAGGTAGGGCGATTGAGTGAATTATAGTGTCTCTGTCACTGGAGAAGGTACAAGAAAAATGTTCAAGGAATTATAGAGATAGCTGTTGAAAAGTAGAATAATAATCCTGGGAGAAGGGAAGGTGTTAATTGTCAAAGATTAGAGGGTTTTATAGGAAAGTATGGTAACAAAAAGGGAAAGGAGGGAAGTAAATGAAGTAGAGCAGTGCTTAGTTAATTAGAAAGGTTAAGGAGATAGAGAAATTAAGTGAATTGCATTGTATCTGTGACTGGGGAAGGAATAGGGATAATAGGTGATAACGGCAAGTATGGTTGTCTTAGTAGTAGGGGATTAGGTATCTGAGGGTTGAGATAAAGGATCAGGAATAGGTGAAGTAGTAGTGTCCTGGGGTTTGATAGAGAAGGTGGAGTCTGGGGAAGGGTATTGTGATAAAAGAGATTCATGTGTGTATCCTGAAGGGAATGGGAGGGATAGTGGAATTTTCGGGGAAGGGTTGATTTGGGTAGTAATGGTGGTTTGGGTGGTTGAGAGGATGAGGTATATGGAAAAGAATGGGGTTTTGGGGGAGGTTTTAGTTTAGGTGGTTGAGAGGATGTATTTTGGGAGGGGGTAGGGGTAATATAAGGGGGTAGAGTTACTGAGTGAATTGCAGTGTATCTATGACTGGGGAAGGAATAGGGACATTGTTTAAGGAAAACAGAGGTGGCTGTTGGAGAAGTAGGAGGAGAAGAAATCAGGGACTGAGAAAGGCGGACTGGGGAAGTCAGTGAAGTATCAGGAAGAATGTCTGGAGGGGAGGGGTCTGGAGAAGGACACTGTTGTGATAGAAGGGATTCTTGTGAGTATTCAAGTGGAAGCGGTAGAGAGGGTGGGGTATGCTGGGAGGGTGTAGGAGGAAGGAGGGTGGAGGGACTTTGAGGATGATGATGATGATGGATATCTGCAAATGTAGGAGTAGAAACAGAGGGATTGGTAGGTGGGTGAGGGAGTGGAGTGTTCCCTTGGGTCATCTTTAGGAAGTTATGGATGTCTTCAAGAGTTTCTGGAGTGGAGTTGGGTAAAGAGGACTGAGAAACAAAGGTTCTCTTATGAGGAGGAGAAGAGGAGATACATATCTGAGAAACAGGAGAAGAGGAAGATGTAGGAGAGAATGTAGTAGGAGTGTGTGGAGTGGAACATTTAGGTTGCCTGGTACGACAAATAAAGTGAGGAGGAAGGGTAGGTATCGGGGAATTGGTAGAGATTGGAGTATCTGGACTTAGAATGGAAAATAGATTTGACTGGTGGATAGGATGAGTGGACATAGGACGTAGGTTTAGGGTATAGGGGAGAGATACCTGGGGAGATGCAGAAACATATTGTGAAGATGGTGGGGGAGCAGAGGGAAGAACTGTTTTGGAATAAGTTGAGAGAGAAAAACCTTGTCTTCGTGCTTCCTGTCTGGCCTCACATGAGGCCTAGTTTAAATCAGAGGTCTGCTACCTCAAATTCAAACTTATAGGCAGGGCAGCTCCTATAAAATACATTATGGGAGTCTCCACAATTGGCACATGTACATGACTAAGCAGGGCAATTTGAATGGTCATGACCAGGTTGGGCACATAGGATGCTGTGGGCTGTGGAGCGACAATGTTTCGCTGGGTGGCCAAAATGCCAACATTTCTGACCTTGACGAGAAAGGGGTTGATATTTTGGGACATGATAAGATAATCAACCTATATAAGCCTCGTGGGGGAGGTCTTGCCTATAGAAGCTAATCTTGGCAATATTGACGTAGGATTTACGCTGGCCTCTGGGAGGAAGAGTGAAACACTGTACTACCTCTGCATCATATTCAGTAAGGCAGGAAAGTAGGCCATTTTCACAGCCTTTGTTATATATGGGACAAGCATTTGGGGGAATAGAAACAGTTCAGGTACAAGTATTAAGAGATGGGTGAGGTTCGGCTGGAATGGGTTTACCAATAAGGTCAGTTAGGGTAGATAGTGCATGGGCTTCAGATGTAACCGTGACAAGGTGTGAATGATCAGAGTGACTGCAAAAGGTAACCTTGCCCATTTGTTTCTGGAGGCACTGCTGAAAGAGAAGGATATTCTCAAAACAGGGGGCTGTGGGGGGAATCACAAAGAATTGATACCACTTGGCTGGGCTAAAGAGAGTACTCAGAAAGTTTGAAAAGGCAGAGGCAGTAGAAGGACGAGGGTGAGAGGAAGATGGTGTGGTGTGGAGTGTAGTTCCATGGGGGGGGGGGACAATAAGGATGAAGAGTAGTAATAAGGGAAGACCATTTTGACAGCAAGAGATGAAGAGGAGAATGTAAAGGATGAGAAAGAGGAGTTTTCTAGAGGTGAGTATTAACCTGGGTGGGTGTTTGGGAATGGTTAGAATTTTTGTAAATGTCAAAGAGGGGGTATTAATATCAGTGGTCAGAGCCATGGTCAAGGGGGGGGTCTGAAAACCATCAAAATCAAATTCAGATAGGGTATTTGATGAAGGGGCAAGCCTTAATGCCCCTATTAAGGGTAAAAAATCTTCATTACTGGCCATGGTGAGCCTGAATAAACTAGGGAAAAGAAATGGTCTACCCCTCAGGGTCCCCATAAGGGGTAAGGGCTAGGCAATTAACCAAGGGAATACTGTGCCCATGGCACAGTATTCAGGGAGGTCTGAGAAACAAAGGTTTTCTTATGAGGAGAAGAGGTGACAAATGTCCAAAGACCAGAGGAAGAGGTGGGTGCAAGAGAGGATGTGGTATGAGATGGGGTGGAACGTTTAGACTGCCTGGTGTGAGAGGTAAAGTGAGAGGAAGGAGGAGTAGG
>NW_020869393.1:384785-387285 GCF_003789085.1 Penaeus vannamei | reverse complement strand
TCCAGGAGACCTCTAGACCCAAGGGCTTCGCTTCATTGCTAAATGCATCGAGAGCCGCCACTAGGGTTTCCAAAGACTCAGATAGAATGCCAACGTCATCAGCAAAGTCAAGGTTTGTAACCTTGATATTGCCCAGTGTTGCTCCACAATGACTTTGAACAGTAGCTCTGCCCAGTATCCAGTCCATGCAAGTGTTGAAAAGAGTTGGTGCAAGGACACAGCCTTGCCTCACTCCTGAACTAACGGGAACGAAGCTCGACAGGCCCCCACCACACTTTACAGCACTTTCAGTACCAGTATACAGGCTTGCTATTAGTCCAATAATCCTTGTTGGAATTCCTCTCAGCCTCAGGATCTCCCAAAGTGACTCCCGATGCACCATATCGAACGCCTTCTTGAGGTCGATGTAGGCTGCAAGCAGCCCACGCCCGAACTCACGGCGGCGCTCTACAATGACTCGAAGCGCGAGAATACGGTCTATTGTGGACTTACCAGGAGTGAATCTGGATTGCTCCAGTCTCTGGTGCCTCAGTAGATGGTCTCTGATACGTCTCAGAAGGATGTGGGCAAGAACCTTGCCTGGTATACAGAGCAGTGTGATGCCTCGGTGACTGCTGCAGTCCCAACGGTCCCCCTTCCCCTTCCAGAGAGGGATGACCACACCCCTCAACAGGTCAGGAGGAACGGAACCGGACCACCAAATGGCAGCCAGGACAGCATGTAACCCCCGTGCCATAAATTCACCACCAGCCTTTAACAGTTCAGCTGGTATGCCGCAGATACCCGCTGCTTTACCACTCTTCAGCTTGGAAATCGCCCCCCTAACTTCAGTTAGGGAGGGAGGGTCCTCACTGATGGGTGGATCTGGCAGCGGGATCTCAACACTACCCGCATCCAAGTTAACTGTTGGTGGGTCAACCTGGTACAGCTGCTCAAAATACTCAGCCTAACGTTCCCGCACCATAACAGGATTTGAAACGATCTGACCACTTACAGAGCGAACTGCTGTCACCTGTGAAAAGGGCTTGGAGTTCAGCTTTCTCAGGGCTTGGTATGCAGGACGAAGGTCATTTACTAAGAAATGGCCTTCTACCTCCTCTGCAAGACTCCTAATAAACTGTTCCTTGTCCCTTCTTAACAGGGACCGAGTTCTGCGCACATGAGAACGGTGCAATTCCCGGTCCCCTGTCAGACGAGCCGCACGACATGCATCTGTGGCTTCCAGTGTCTCCTGCGAGATGGAATTCTGCACTGCTCTCGGGCGTACACCAAACTTTCTTGAGCTGCATCAAGCGTTTCACGCTTAAAGGTATCCCACAGAAGAACAGGGTCTGTCAGACTGTCAAGCATTGTGAAACGATCAGAGATTGCTCAGCCTGTCCAAATGAAACACCCTAGGGTGATCATTTGACCGCTGGGGAGTTTTGAAGTGGATCCGGAGGGTAGCCACAACCAATCTATGGTCAGTACCACAGAACTCAGCACTCCTGTACACCCTGCAATTCTGAAGGATCCTCCAACGAGTGCTAACGAGTATGTGGTCTATCTCCTTGGCTGCATTACCCGCATCACTGTACCATGTCCAGCGATGTGGGTCTGGGCGCTGGTGCCAGGAGCCAGAAATCCTCAATTTCTGGGACCCAGAACAATGCGAATATCTCGCCGAGGACATCTGTCTACCACAGATGTAAGTTTGGCGTAGAAAATCTCTTTCACGTCAAGTTTACAAACATCGGTAGGAGCGTACACAGCAATAAGAGACATGAAGCCAAAAGATAGCTTCAATCTCAACACCATTATACGCTCATCAACAGGAGTAACCTCTACTATCGAGGGCTGGAGTCTGCTGGAGATGGCAATGGCTACTCCCTGGAGATGGTGGCCATCGCTGCAGCCCGACCAGTAATAGGTGTAGCCACCTAAACAGGTCATGCCGCTGCCAGGCCTCCTCACCTTCGAGAGAGCATCTACCTCAACTCTCAGCCTCCCCAGTTCCCTCGACAGTACAGGCAACCGATCATCCTGACACAAAGAACGGACGTTCCAAGCCCCCACCCTGACTTCCCGCCTGAGGTTCAGCCTCTGGCAGTCGCTCCGGGTGGATGCCACCTCTGCCACCCCCATACATACATACATACATACATACACACATAAATATATACATACATACATACATACATACATACATATATATATATATATATATATATATATATATATATATATATATATATATATAGATTATATATATATATATATATATACATTATATATTATATATATATATATATATATATATATATATATATATATATATATATTATATATATATATATATTATATATGTATATATATGTATATATGTATATATATGTATATATATTATATATATATATATATTATATATATATATAATATATATATATATATATATATATATATATATATATATATATATTATATATATATATATATATATATATATATATATATATATATA
>NW_020869393.1:362285-369785 GCF_003789085.1 Penaeus vannamei | reverse complement strand
TCTTTCTGTCTGTCTATCCCTCTCTCTCTTTACACATATTTTCAACATGGGTAAATAGCAATAGCGCAATAAAATACGACAGAGTAGCGTAATTCACGTAATGGCCTAAATAACCACGCTTATGATATTTCATAAAATTTTAAAAGAGAGGAAAGTATATAGGGGATACAGTATATTAACAATTTACTAATAATTAATCTATGGGGTAAATGGGTATACCTAAAAGGAACCTAAATCCCATTCTAAAGGAGAGGAAGAAGTCAAGAAAGAGAGAAGACAAAGAAGAAGAAACGTTCTAAATTCTAAAATATGTTGATGAATTGATATACTCCTTCATAAGGAGACTTTTCATTTCCTTAGGAATCTTTATTTCCTTCATTAGAATAAATGCATATTGTTCCATGAATAATTTCATTCTTTGATAAGCAGCGTCGGAAGATTCGCCAGTTTCATAATCCTCCCTCGCTCTTGCTTGTCACGTGACTAAAGGACCCTTTCTTATCGACCTTTTTTTTACTATTTTCTCTTTTCCCTGTATTTTTTTTCTTGTACAAGAAATCATTACAGAGTTAGGGTTAAGTGTATGGCTATTCATACCCGATAACCTTCGCGTGTTTGCATCGAAGGGGATTTTTGCCTCGGAAATGGTTCGAACTTGTTATATAGTTGGGTATCATCTTCGTCTTATTTTCATCTATTTTTTTACCAATTCGTTATTAACTATCTACTGTCGATGGATGGTAAAGATATGATAATATGTGTGTCGGTTATATTTTTATCATCGATGGGGACTTTTCGTTGCAAAAATAGGTAAAACTTATGATATTGTTGGGTGTTCTGTGTTTTTTTTTTTACTTTTATTTTCCTAACGGTCATCAATGACGGTTACACGCGGTTCTTTCATATCCTTGCATCATTTTTTTTTTTCTTTAAGGGACACTTTTGTCGCATAAGTGTTCAGTGATATATGTAAGTACTGTACATTCTTATTCCTTCCATTTACTTTTTTTTTCTTTCCCATGCGTGAGGTTAACCGTGGCATATCAGAAGCATCGATGAAAGTGATTCAGACTTGTCACCTTTTTTCTTTTTTTTTCCTGTCACTGAGTCTATTTTCTTTTTCTATCAGTGATCATGGTTGCGTGTATGGTTGTATAAGAAGCAATGACCGTCTTTTTTCTTTCTTTTTTGCATCGATGGGAGATTTTTGCTATAGACCATTATCAATTCGTGATGATATTGGATAGGTTTTTATCTATATTCTTTTTTCTTCTTTCTCGTTTCTCCTAACTACTGAAAAGCGATGACGTGTGTGATTATCTATGACAAATTACAACTTTATTCTAATGGGGGGTTACAGTAAGAGTTCAACAAACTCGTAAATTTTTTAGGTAGAAAATTCTCTAACATGACATGGGTGGTCCGATTTTCTGTACTTTCTTTCTTTTGTCTCTTTATCTTCCTTCTTATCCCATTATGATTAATGTACGAACACGTATAAAAATTCCGACTTCAACATGTGTAAAAATAAGTATTACCGGATAAAGGAAATGTACTGATTAGTATTTATGATTTGCATATTAATAATCAGAACAGAATATTGGTTCCTGTAGAGCCCTGGCTATAATTATTGAAAAATAGACAAAAGATTAGAAATAACTGGAAATATCACGATCGCTGAATATTTGATGCATCTCATCATAAGATCTGAGGTATTTTTGGGTAATTTTCCTGCCCTCGTTTTGCCAATGAATTCTCATACATAATATATTAAAACAATCCATGAAAACGAACACTTTCTCATCAGCTTTGAAATGGATGCACTCTGTGTTGATTTTAAAATATATAAAATTAAAAGCATGTATTTCTCCTGAGACTGATTAACCAATGATTATTCTTGAAGTTACAGAAATCAAACCAAGACTTTCTGAATCTTTGTCCTTTCATGCATGCTAACAAACTCAATTACTGTGCATAAGAATTCAGAGCTTAAATCTGATATCACATTGACTTTCTTTATCTATGTATTGATGTCCAGTGAAGCGTCCCAGTCATTCTAATAGCACAGTTATAATAACATTACTCGTAAGTCGTCCTCAATTCATTCAATACTGCTAACATCATTTTTATTATTGCTTTGATCTTTGGCGCGCTTTTAAGGCTGGTATTATTAAGTCTTCTGTATCATGAATTGTGTTATTCCATTAGTCGAAATATCTAGTGGTCTACCAGTGTTTAAATTGACTATTAAATATATTATGATAATATACATATTATGAACTATGGATATTATGATCATATACTTGCAATTGTGAACAATGAATATCATTATTACATACTATTACGATATGATTCTTATTATAATCATATTAATCATTCTAATATTATAAGATATATTGTTTTACCTCTTTTTTTTGCACGGTACGTATGTTTATAACCGCTTACAATATCATTACTATACAGTTCTTAACATGACCTTTGCACGTTGTTTGAGATACGATTATTATCACAACTGCAATAATCTCAATGAAAATTTGAATGAAATGAAAATGAAAAATTTCCCTCTCTCTCCCGAGGCGTCACCGACAGCAGTGCCCCGCCTCCCTCTTTCCCTGTCCTGGTTCCTGGCCTCGTTCTTGGCACTGGGTTCTGGCACTGGGTTGGCACAGAGCCAGACCGAGGCAGCTGGCTCTCAGGTGGGACAGCTTCTCCGGCAGGTGGTGGAGGAAAAGCTTATGGAGTGTCATCTCGTGGCGTTGGGTGATACGAACGCGCCGGCGAGCATCATGGCGACGCTGCTCAGGTAAACAAAGGAAGGAGCCAAGATTAGAGTTTCCAATTCCTTTTTTTATTCTTCTTGAATGCTATTAGGCGCCGTCGTGGCTCAGGGGGTTCGCGCTGGACCACGGTTGGTGTTCGGCAAGGATGATCAATGATCAAACACAGAGCGATAAAAAGACTACTTGCATGAAGAAACACACACCGTTATATATGGACCGCTCTATTACGGATTCCATATTGGTTTTGGCATGGGTTTTTACAGTCGGATGCCCTTCCTGACACTAACCCTCTCTATTTATCCGGGCTTGGGACCGGCACCCACAAAGGCTGGCGTGTCCCTCAGGTGGCTTTTACAGTGGGCAATCAAGGTAAAGTTCTTTCACGCAATTCTTTTGCCTATAAATATTCAGTCGTATATTATAATTGTACTAGAAACAATTTGATTAAAAAAAAAATCCTACATAACATCACCCTTGTGTACCTTAGGCCCGAATCAGGCTCATCATTTTTTTCAGCGGCCGCCATGGATGAGTCCGAGCTTTTAGACAGCCATTGGCATTAATGAGTCCTTTCAAACACGACGCCACAGTAAACGCTACTCACGGCTGCCATATTCACCACGCTGCTCCTTTCAGCCCGAAGCGTCTTTATCTACCTTTCAAATGTGACAATTGAGGCAAAACCGTGTCCTTTTCGGCGCTAGCTGGCGTTTTCCCGTTCAAAGAGGCCAGCAAAAATATCGGTCTGATAGAAAGCTGTAAAAAATCGCATGATCGACCACCGCCCACATACTTCCCACGACGCATTTAGTGATGGATGTCCCTCTACTAAAGCCCGGGATACTGTTGCTATTAAGGTTATTTATTAATTCTCCCACGGTGATGTGGGCCCAAACGATGCATTAAGCACACAATGAATTATAAACATACATGTCACGTTCCTAGATGCCCTCACAATTAGCATTCATCCTTGTCGTGAGGACTTCGCCCAAGGACTGGCCATCGTTCACATCAGGACATAAAGAAACAGAAGTGGAAACACATCAGGAGGCATAAATATAAAGAAACAGAAATGGGAAGAAAGTAAACAGTTCACTGCGGTATCGGTTTTTTAAAATTTGTCATAGGAAAAAGGGTATTTTCACTCCAAAAATAATTATGGTTTCGGTATATCGCAGGCACTTGAGTGAAAGCGGCTACCCCTCCCGGACGGTCGTAGACGTCACGAAACTGGAAGAATCACGGGAATTTTACGACCTACTAATGAAAGATCTGAAAGGACTTGGAATGCTCAACTGCAGGGCTTTTCTGATCGACGTCACGCCACTCCAGTCACAGCCTCTGCTAAGGTTATTTTCTATTTTTATTGAGAGGCTTTGTGCCTCTTTGTGTTTGCATTTTCCTTCACTTCTGTTTAAATTATTCACGGCTGTGCATTCTCCCCCATTTCTTTATTTTTATTTATTTTCCTGTCATCTACCTCTCTCACTCACATTATGTTTTTCCTATCCCTTCGACCGAAAAAGTCGCTATAGAACCTTACAACCATGTAACACAGTCCAGATGCCTTCACTCCCCTTCCACATAAAGTGACTTCGAAATCACGTCCTCAGGTTCCTGGAGGACATCGAACTGTACAAGAAGTCCGAGACCTACGTCTTACTGGTCGGCCCTAATGACAGAGCTGCCGACTTCCTCTCTCACCCCGCCTTCCGAAACACAGCAAACATCCTTTACTTTGGACACCACCTTCGTCCGGCATCGAAGGACGTCCTGAACTTGATGTCACCGCAGGCCCAGTCCGCGAAGGGCACGAGGACACGGTCACTGAGGCCGCAGTTCTCTCGATCGCAGTTCGTCCGTGATAACAGGACAGGCAAGTGCCCAAAGAGGAAAAGAAAAAAAAAAGCGAAAAAAAATCGGAAGGGAACTATGGATATAATAACAGTGCGCCGCTGATAATCTAAGCGAGTGGAAGAGGTACTGATAAAAAATATATCTCTGAAGGGCCGAAATGCGTGCCACTCACGCCGACGACTAATGGCTCTAATCGATTACCGTTAAATGTATGACCTCACGTGCTGAGTCCAACCTTGCTGTCGAGGGAACTGGCATGTTTGGAATTTATTTTCATTCTTTACAGTCATGGCACGTACTGGCTTACGAAAACAGTGCATGGTTCTTAACTATATGTCCTCAAATGACAAACACACACACACTAATCTATGCTATCTTGGAATCACAACAATTGTATAGCGGGTGCATATCCCTTCCTAAACATTTATCTCTCCAATCGCTTTTCAACCAGTCATTGTCACGTGATCCTGCAGAACGAGAGCAGCGCATAGCCGCGTACACCAGGTGCTTCTACTGCAACAACGGCGAGGAACGAAGGTACATTATTGACACGTGGACATCGCATGCAGGCTTCACGTATTCAGCCAACCTATTTCCAGGTATGATTTGATTAGGATGCGTTTCTTTTATATTTCAGTTTTTTTTTTCTTTTAAAGGGGCAAGAGCAAAGTTAGGGGGAAAGGAGAGAGGCAGAAGAGGAGAAATTTGGAGAAGGGGAGGGGAAAGAGGGAGAAGGGGGGAAGTTATAGATAGAGAGGTACATGTCTGCCTAAAGCAGTACTTGTTCAGCTAACCCTTTTCCGGGTGTGCTTGAATTGGCTTTGTGATTGTGTCTTTTCTGTTTTTTCATCATTCTCTTTGCGGGATGGGGTGATAGAGGAAAATATAGGGGAAAGAGAGGCAAAGAGCGAAATAAAGGCTAGAGAGATCAACAGATGGATAATAATAGGGTGGGAGGAATTATAAGCTTGGAAACAACAACAGATACATAGAAAAAAAACAGACGAATGAAAAAATGAGGATCCATACACAAATACAGATCACGAGATACATAAAAAAAAAAAAAAAAAAATAGAAAGACAACGCGGCCCGTGCACTGAGACCTTCAGCCCCCCCCCCTCTCCCACAGACCAGTTCGAGACCTTCCACGGCCACAGGTTCAACGTGGTGGCCATGAACTGGTTCCCGTTCACCAAGTTCATCCAGCACAGCGAAGAGGGCGGGACGGTGGTCACTCCGCAGGACTCGCTCGACATCCGCATGCTCAACGCCCTGGCCGAGGCGCTCAATTTCACGTGAGGAGGGGCGTGGGGGCGTGGGTGTGAAAGGCGTCAGGATGGGGGATGAGTATATATACATATATTATATATATAATATATATATATATATATATATATATATATATATATATATGTGTGTGTGTGTGTGTGTGTGTGTGTGTGTGTGTGTGTGTGTGTGTGTGTGTGTGTGTGTGTGTATATATGTATATATATATATATATATATATATATATATATATATATATACATTTAAACATACATATATAAATAGGTAGATAGATATATGTACATATATATATATATATATATATATATATATATATATATATATATATATATATATATATATATGTATATATGTACATATATATATGTATATATATGTGTGTATATATATACTTATATACATGTACATATATATACATATATACATATGCATGTGTGCGCGCGCACGTGTGTGTACGATGAATATGACAGTATATTCAAAGGTGCCGACAACTACACGATAAATGAACGAGCGTCGGCGAGAAGAATAAACGGCCGACTTTGAATGGAAAGCCTGAGATCGATTCTACATGTCAAGAGAAAGGTGGTCACGCAGATGCCATGTTAGTAGTGTATTTGTTACCAGTGTTCCGCCCTCGGAAACGTAAAAAAATATATAAAAAAGGGCCAAATATATGCAATAAAGACAGACAGGCATGCTTTCGAACGAAGGGACAAACAGGCACAGAACAATGGATGAGAAGCATAAGTCTGTCCTCCCTTTCAACTACATTATTGCCAATCAATAATTCTATAAAGAACGTACTAGTTAACTGCACGAAACCCATATTTTCGATTCAGATTCATGTTTTCTTTGTTTCTTCCAAGTAGCAATATTTCCTACGCCATCTGCTTGTAAAAAGTGTATCACTATAATTCGTTATGAAATAAGAGATGATTCTAACCACTTATTTTTTTATGACCTTACTTGTCTCCCCTCGTGGATAATCATGCCACACACAGGCCGCTGCCTAACACATTTCTGTCCATAATTTCTTCGTTTCACTGTACTAGTTAAACTGCAAATCATACAGCGCTATACAGTTCTCTTTTTCACTTATGTTTTAAACTCGATAAGCATTCTTGGTGTTTGGCTCATCTAAGCACTGTCTACAGCATCGAAGGCAGGATTTCTGTGCACCGGACACCATGATTGGCAATGATTGGTTTCCATTAGTGGGCGTGCTATGACACCTGCATGCGTCGAGGCGCCTTGATATATGCATATATATATATAATATATATATATAATATATATATATATATATATATATATATATATGTATGTATATATATATATGTATATATGTATATATATATAATATATATATATAATATATATAATATATATATATATATATATATATATATATAATATATATATCTGTGTGTGTGTGTGTTTTTTGTATGTGTGCATGTGTGTGTGTGAGTGTGTGTGTGTTTGTGTGTGTTATACATATCTAGATAATATAAACCTGTACATATATGATTAACTGTTTGCATGCTTTTGTGCCAGTGTGCGCCATTGTGCACACTGG
>NW_020869393.1:340197-349685 GCF_003789085.1 Penaeus vannamei | reverse complement strand
TGTGTGTGGTGTGTGTGTGTGGTGTGTGTGTGTGTGGTGTGTGTGTGTGTGTGTATGTCTGTGTAGGCCTATATATATACACAAGCCAAAAGATATGCAGTACATATACATATACATATATATATTTTTGTATATACGTAATTGTATGTATATATGCATATATGTATATAGTATATATATATAGACACATATATGTAGAGGGAAAGAGATCACACATATATATTCATAGGTATGTCTCTCAAAAAAATTAAGCATTTCGTTATATTTTCATAAGATATTATGATAAAAAATTGTTACAATCCAGTAAAACATTCATCTTAATCATTATTCATAAAGAAATGGATCCAATGCTAATTTAATTTTACATTAGGCTATTAAAAGGTGTGTTTGTATATTGGTAACATTTGTTATCAAATATTTATTATGTTTTGTTGCTATAGAGGAAAATAGTCATAATGATGGAATTATGCATTTTCATTCAGATTTCGTACTTGAATATGTGTTAGAGATCCTTTAATTCATGACAAATCAAACTTGCTGAGTGATTTACATCAAGTGTTTCCGCACCTCTATGTACTGGCAAAGGCCAATCCTTATTTACATTAGTCATATTGTCTTTTTCCGTTATTATGCACCCTCAATGGTTGCTCTTGCACATTAATTGATTTCCACATGGCAAACTGACATTTACACACTCCTGAAGGTATTTATGAAGCTGATATGAGCTGAGGAGGGTCGCTACGATAAGCGTCACGAGAGGTTGCGGGCTCCCGTAAATGTTTCTCGTACGGAGATGTGTTTACGACCTCGGGAGTGTTTTGAAAATACGCTCGTTGCGAGAAACGAGAGTGTAACTTGTTTTACGATATAAACAGACCATTTACGATATCGTAAGACGTTAGTAAATCCGGCCCCAGAACAATACTATTACACCTCCCTCCTCCTATACATACTACCAACCTAACCCATCCTGAATCATCTACCCAGATATTAACTCAACCCTTAGAAGATATCCTTTCCTCACTCCCAACATCATCCAGCCCACTTCCTGAACAATCATCACATTATGCCCAAACCTCCCTTATCACAACTTTTCAACCATATCGCCCACACCTCCATAATAAAACCTCAACTCACACCACTCCCTCCTCCCGCCCTCGCCCCTCTACAAGCCCCCCCCAATCCCTTGCCCGTTGTTGTCGTGGGGGGGGGGGCTTAGGAGACGAAACTGAGACCCAATACAGGGATTCCCCTGCCTAGGCCTCAGCCCTCGACTCAACTAATTTTGCATGGTCTTTTCCCTCTCCAGCTTTTGTTTCCGTCTCTTCTCCATCCCCTTCTACTATCTACTTCCTAAGGTGTGAGAGCCGTGCTGAGAGGATGAAAGGCTGACCTAGTGCCAGTCCTGAACGGCCTGCGGGAACTATGGGCACGGTACTCCCGACTAATCTAGCCCTTACCTTCAAGAGCATGAGGGTGGACCGTTTATCCAGTTTTATATAATCCAGGTTCCCCATGACCAGTAATGAAAATATAATCCCTTTATTAGAGGCTATAAGGCTAGCCCCTTTATCAAATAGCCTCAACCCAGGCTCTCCTTTGACCACGGCTCCGAACACAAACTACTACCCACTCCTCAATGCCTACTAGTGAATTACCCACCCAAGCAAAGAATAAATCTCCAGAAGACATTCCTACCCACCCAACTTCCTCAAATTCAACTCTACCCCTGCAACCTCCATCAAACAACCAATCCTCCCTTATTACTACCTTGCAACCTTATTCTCCATCATTCCGTAATACTCCCTCTTCCACACGTCCCCGACCATTCACCACCACCAACCCTACAGATATCTTAAATACTCTGTTTAGCCCTGCTAAATGGGACCGATTTTTCGTGATCCCTGCTACAGCTTCTTACTCAGGCAACGCTCTTCTCTTTCAACAATGCTTCCAAAAACAAGTAGGCAGAGTCCCTTTCTATACCAGACGCGATCGCTCCCGTCTGGTAACAGTCAGATCAGAAACTGAATCTATAGCATTATCAAATTTAACTGATCATTCTGGCAACCCCATTCCTGCAGAACCTCATCCAACCCTTAATACCTGTACCGGAACTGTCTCTCTCCCCCCAGCAAACTGCCCAGTCGATACCAAAGATTGGTTAGACTGGGGAGAAGACTTATTAGGATGCCTCAAAGACCAAGATGTGATATCAGTACATTGCTACACCATTCCTCCTAGTGGTCAACGAAAGAATCCGACCAATATTGCCAAAATTACCTTCCGTACACATGACCTTCCCTTACGTAGCTATATTGGTGGACAATCCTTCCCTGCTCGACCATACCAACCCCCTGCCCGTCAATGTCAAAACTGTTGGCGCTTTGGACATCCTGCCAAACATTGCCATTCCACAGACTGATGCCCCATATGTGCCCAACCTGGCCATAATCGATCAAACTGCTCAGCACAAACACGAACATGTGCTAACTGCGGCGGCCCCCATAATGTATTCTATAGAGGCTGTCCCACTTACAAGTTTGAATCTGAGGTAGCAACTCTCAGATACAAAAATGGTCTCACTTTACGTGAAGCCAGACAGGAAGCACGTCGACAAGGTTTCTCTCATACTCCATATTCCAGTAACATCGTTCGCTCAGCCCCTCCCCCTCCACCCCAAAATGTCCCCATATTCTACATCCCTCAGACCAATTCCTTTGCCACTCTAAACCCAGTCACCCCAATCTCAACCACAGCTCCTATCTCAACTACAGCCCCAACACCAACCCCTCTCCCTCCCCGCACTACCCGCAGTAAACAGACTAAACGTTCTAACCCTTCTTCCCCTACAGCACAATCCCCTCCACCTACCTTTACCTTTATTCCTGAGACACCAGTCTCCTCTTCCCTCCCTCATAAGAAAACCTTTATCCCACAAAACTCTCCAACCAATTCCATTGCAGAAACAATTACCTTCTCACAAAACTCTCCAACAAACTCCACTGCAGAAACAATGGATGACATTCAAAGCTATATGTTTGAGACACAATATCCCATAACTCATGCTCCTTCCACACTTGAATTGGTTGCCGATATTCATACCCCTCCTGCTAATATTCCCCCTACACCCCTTCCTCCTACTCCCTCTCAACACAACCTAACCCCCTCAATCCCGTCCACCACTGATATCCATCCTCCTGATATCCATCCCCCTCGTACACCCCTTCCTCCTACTCCCTCTCAACACAACCTAAACCCCTCAATTCCGTCCACCTCCAATATCCATCCTCCTGATATGCATCCCCCTCTTACTCACAGCACCCCTACACCCCTTCCTCCTAATCCCTCCCAAGACAACACATCCCCTTCAACTCCAACTATCCATCCTTCCGATATTCATCCTCCTAACACTAATACTCCCCCCACATCTACTCCCTCCCAACACAACCCACCCCCTTCAACCCCAACTATAGGCACATTCTCCCTCCCTCCATCCCCTCCATCCTTTGCACTCCCTCCCGGATACACACGAGAATCACTCATGGCACAACAATGCCCTTCTCCAGATTCCCTACCTCCTAATATCCCTCCTTTACACCCCCTAGCTCCTTCCCCTTCAAATTCCCCAACACGTACTTGCGTTATCATTCATAAATCAACTAGGATATAGCTCTCCTACATTGGAATATTCGCGGTTTCCGCTCTCATAGACCAGACCTACGTCATATCCTTGCTTCTTATAATCCATCTATTATCTGCCTCCAAGAGACTTTCCTCACACACCCTCCTATTCCAATTCCCAATTACCATTTTATCTCTTCCACACACTCCCTTTATGTCTCGTCTATACTTATCCATCATGAAACACCTTATGTCATACCTCCCATACAAACTTCTGTCCCATGCACAGCTATTCGCATCTAATTTCGCTGCTGGATGACAGTGATTTCAGTCTACTTCTCCCCATCCCATCCCATTGACTTTACTGCTTTTAAGACTCTAATTTCCCAACTCCAACCACCTTTCCTCGTAGTTGGTGATTTCAACTGCCGCCACACTCTGTGGGGTGACTCTACCACTTCCGAGGCCGATCTCTAGAACGCTTCCTCTTCACAAATAACCTAATTATTCTTAATTCAGATCGCCCCACACACTTTGAAATGCGCACACAATCCTTTTCATGTCTTGACCTCTCTCTATGCTCTCCTACTTTACATCTAGATTTCCATTGGTCATTTCTAGACCACTTCCCCTATAGTGACCACTTCCCAATACTCCTTTCTCCTACTTCATATGTACCACTTCCTAATCCTCCATGCTGGTGCTTTGATAGAGCTGACTGGCATACTTTCACTTCACTCTCTACTATACCTATCCCTCCACCCCCCTTACCGTCCATTTCAGATATGCTACATTGTTTTACAACCACGATCCTAAGAGCTGCCTATACAGCCATTCCTCGAACTTCAAGACCTTATACATCTAAATGTGTTCCATGGTGGAATTCTGATTGCACCAAAGCGCTTCGCTTAAAACGAGCAGCCTGGAACAGCTATCGCTACAAACGAGGCACCCCTCACCAGTTATCAGCCCTTATTTCCTTTAAAAGAGCATCAGCCCATCTTCGCCGTACAATTAAAAACAGCAAAACAAATAGCTGGCAAAATTATGTTTCCTCAATTACATCTTCTACATCTATTTCAGCTGTTTGGCGACGGATCCATAAATTATCATGCAAACATCCCCCCCATCCTGCACCCGTCCTCCATATTCGAGATATTCTCATCTCTGAGCCTGTCGAAGTAGCTAATGAACTGGGCAACTATTTCAGCCAGGTCAGTAGTGGCTCTCACCTTTCCCCACACTTTTCTTCCATTAAAGCCATCAAGGAACACACCCCTATTACCTTCACCCTATCCTCTGATGAGTCCTATAATGCTCCTTTTTCTTCTGAACTCAACGCTGCATTACAGTCGTGCCGCAACACTCATGAAGGCCCTGATGGTATTCACTATCGTATGCTCTGACACCTCCCATCTTCCTCTCTATCCTTCCTTTTAACTATTTTCAACCACATATGGACGTCAGGAAATTTTCCTTCTCATTGGCGAGATGCTCTTATCCTACCTTTCTTAAAACCCAATAAATCAGGTACCCTACCCCAAGATTACCGCCCCATAGCTCTAACTAGCTGCTTGTGCAGACTACTAGAACGAATGGTTAACTTCCGTTTAATGTGGTACCTTGAATCTCATAATCTCCTTTCCCCTTCCCAGTTTGGTTTCCGACGTGCCCGAAGTACAGCAGACTCACTTGCCCATTTCGAGACATACATTACATCGGCATTTGTACGCCACGAATCCTTTTTTAGCCATATTCTTTGATCTAGAAAAAACATATGACACCACATGGCGATACCATATCCTCCAACAATTGTCCTCCCTAGGTTTACGTGGAAACATGGGCGTTTTCATTAAACCCTTTCTTTTTAAACGTACTTTCCAGGTCAAGATTGCCTCTTCCAGTCATCATCCTTTCCTCAATTCGAAGGCGTTCCACAAGGAAGTGTGCTTAGTACCACTTTATTCCTTCTTGCTGTAAATGACATAGTCTCAGTCCTACCACCAGGAGCCCGAGCATCACTATATGTTGATGACTTAACCATCTATGCATCTGGCACATCCATACCAGATCTCTGTCAATTCCTTCAGTCTGCAATAACATCAGTAACTTCTTGGGCCACCAACCATAGCTTTCGCTTCTCTACCTCTAAATCTTTCCCCATCCTTTTCTCTCGCTCACGTATGGTCCCCAAACCCCCACTTTTCTTATATAATGCTCCACTCCAATACCGTTCTTCTGGCAAATTCCTAGGCGTTATATTTGATTCCAAATTGTCCTGGCGAAACCACATTGTACATCAAAGAAAAAGCCCAACGTCGCCTCCGAATCTTACAAACTCTTTTACATATCTCCTGGGGCTCAGATCGCAAAACTCTCCTCCATCTTCATGTTACCTTGATTCTCTCCACTCTAGATTATGGATGCCATATCTACTCCTCTGCCTCAACCTCTCTTCTTGCTCACCTTGATACAATCCACCATAGCGGTCTCCGCTTAGCCCTAGGCGCCTTCCGCTCCTCTCCAGTTGAGAGCCTATATACTGAATCAGGCATGCCGTCCCTCTCTCGACGTCGAGCCCTTCTCTCTCTCTCCGATGCTATGCTCGATTTCACCAATTTTCCCTTACCAAACTAACTATTCCACAATCCTTGGTTCATACCTTTACCTCTTCTCCACGTTTACCAACTCCTCTCCCCGTACGCATGGATACCCTCCTCTCCCATTCCCCCTTCCCTCATCTCCGACCTCTCCCACTGTCTGTCCATTCCATTCCTCCATGGCTTATACCTAACCCCTGTATTTGCTCCTCAGTTTTCCCTGACCCACCAAAATCAGATATTCCTCCTCTATCCTTCTCACTCATTTCCTTGACCATGTCTCTGACTGACGGTTCCAAATCCATCTCAGGAGCTGGATTCGCATTAACATTCCCAAATTGCACTTTCAAATACACCCTCTCTCCTGAATCTAGTGTCCTTACTACAGAACTATATGCACTCCTTTTTGCCTTAAGACGCATATACTCATCCACCCCTTACTCTTTTACTATTTTTACTGACTCCCGTAACTCTTTAACCCTCATAAAGTCTATGCACTCGACCAATCCCCTTGTCTGTAAGATCCAGAACTGGTTGTTCTATCTATCCACACGTCACAAATCTGTCAGATTTTGCTGGGTACTCTTGCACGATATGCCGCAATGTCCACATCACCTCAACAACGCTTCTCACATATTCCAGCTACGGATTACTACCCCCACTTTAAGACCTTCTTGTATACCCGATGGCAATCTTTTTGGTCAAGACTCCACAACAATAAATTACATATGTATAACCATCAATCTCCTCTTGGTCAGCTCCATTTCACAAAAACACGTTGGGAGACGGCCCTCGCACGATTACGTATTGGCCACACTCGCCTAACACATGCCTATCTGTTGTCACGCTCAGACCCGCCCCTATATCCTCTATGTAACGTCCCTCTTTCAGTCCAACACATTCTCTTATCCTGTCCATGCTTTAATACAGCACGTACCTCTGCTTTTCCACACCTATCCTCCCTTCACCGACCTCCCAACATATCAGACATTCTTATAGAATCCCACAGCTTCTGCCTCGACAACCTGTTCTCCTTCCTCAGACGCATAAATATCCTTCACTTGATCTAACTCCCTTACCTAAACCACCATAATCTTTTCCCTCATCTTCAACCTCTCAACACTATTCTAGATAGTTGACACATAGCAACTATCACCTGACATCCCCCTTTACTATACCTTCCTATAGTGCCATATGACCTTAGATGTCTAGCACATTTATCTTAACCATTAACCCTCTACAATTCCCACTTCCTCAAGCTTTTTGAATAATCTGTTTAAACCAGCCAAATGGGACCAATACTTTATAGTTCCCCCAACAGCCCTTCATTCAGATAACACCCTAGTCTTTCAACAATGTCTCCAAAAACAAGTTGGCAAAGTTTTCTTCCATAGTCCTGATCGATCGCGGTTAATCAGTTACATCTGAGACTCGAGCTAAAACACTATCTACCCTGGTTGACCTCACTGGCAAACCTATACCCGTTCTACCTCACCCTTCCCTTAATACATGTACTGGAACTGTTTCCCTCTCCTCAGTTGATTGCCCTGTCTATGAAAAGGACTGGGCAGACTGTGAAAATGACCTGCTTGGTTGTCTCACTGAATATAATGCTGAATCAGTACAATGCTACTCAATTCCCCCCAGAGGCAATCGTAAGTCCAGAATCAATATTGCCAAGATTACCTTTCGTAGACACAACTTTCCCCAAAAGGTCTATATAGGAGGGGTTTATTGCCATGTAAAACCATATCAACCCCCACCCCGCCAATGCCAGAAATGCTGGCATTTTGGCCACCCTGCAAAGCACTGTCGGACTACAACCCGTTGCCCACTATGTGCGCAACCTGGTCATGAGCGTACAAACTACCCTGCACAATCACGTACATGTGCAAATTGTGGCTGACCTCATAGTGTATTCTATAGAGGTTGTACAGCCTACAAATTTGAGAGTAAAGTAGCAAATCTCAGATTCAAACTAGGACTCACTCTACGAGAAGCCAGACAAGAAGCACGACGAAGAGGTTTTTCAATCACAACGTACTCCAGTACCTAAAATCAATCCACTCCCATCCATACTACCCAAGTGGTCTATACATCTACAGCACCACTTTCCCCTGCTCCTCAACTTCCCATCTCTAATTCTCATATCCCCCAATCAAATCCTTTTTCCATCCTAAATCCAGATACTCCAATATCCACAACTCCCATGTCTCTTCCTACTTCACGCCTTGTCAGGCGCCCCACCCCATCTCCTACCAGACCCCATCCCACACCTACACCCTCAAATTCTCAGATACCAATCTTCTCTTCACCTCCTCATAAAAGATCTTTCTTTTCCCAAACCTCTCCACCCCAATCCCCCCAGAAAACCTTGGGAACTTTCTACGTATAACACAAGAGAAAGTCCCTCCTTCTCAACCATCCATCAATTTCTCTACCCAGATTCCGGCTGCATTCAGTGACTGCCGAAATCCATCCTCCCCCTCCTGACATCCCCCTACCCCTCTTCCTCCCACACCTTCCCAACACACCCTATCCACTCCACCACCCGTACCTAAACCAAAAACCCTTCCTTCCCTACTATCCTTACCACTCCCTCCTGTATACACACGTGAATCCCTTCTAGCACAATGTCCTTCCCCAGATCCCACCTTTCTTGATGATACTCCAGATTCTATACCTTTACCTTTTCCCACGATGATTCTCTTGATACTACACTACTACCTCCAACCCCTGATCCCATACCTCAACCCCCCAGATACCCCTCCTCTTACCTCTCAGACACACATTGCCACCCATAATAGTTGAAGAATGATCCACAATGGCTCTACTGCAGTGGAACATTAGATCTGATCTCCGCCATCTTCTCTCCTCTTACAATCCATCTATTGTCTGCCTCCAAGAAACCTTCCTCACACATCCTCCAGTACCAATTCCCAACTACCATTTTGTCACTCCCTCATTCTATATTTGCTTCTTACATACTTGTTCATCATAAAACACCATATATCATACCTCCTTTACAAACCACTATACCTTGCACAGTTATCCGGATTTTCCTCTGCCGCTGGATCACAGTCATTTCAGTCTACTTCTCCCCTTCCCTCCCTATTGACTTCCTAGAATTTGAGACCTTACTTTCCCAACTCCAACCACCTTTCCTAATAGCTGGAGACTTTTAACTGTCGCCATACTCTTTGGGGTGACTCTATTATCAATACAAGGAGTCGCTCCTTAGAACAATTTCTAGCTAAAACTGAC
>NW_020869393.1:330197-335197 GCF_003789085.1 Penaeus vannamei | reverse complement strand
AAATCTCAGGTTGTACTGAACCCCGTTGTGTTACTTGCCTAGGTACAGTATATTAAAGCTGGACGTGAAACATTTATAGCAGTGATAAAGGCAGATAAGGCGTAAATACAGACGAAGCCAAAGTGACAGTATATACCCAGTGATGCTCATTTAACTTTTAATTCACGTTTTATTTTTCAAGTTTCCTTTTAATATTTTTAACAGTAATGTTGCAACAAGTGTTGGTGCTCATTTTTGTTTTGTTTTAACGTAATATTTCCTTTTTTTAATGTCTGCCTTCCATTTTACGTAGGAATTTATTTTTTTTACCATACTTTTATTCAACTTTTACTCTGATTCTACTCTACTCTAACCCTGACTCGTTCTCTTTTCGTTTTCTCACTCACTCTCTCCTCGTTCTCTCGCTCATTCTCTCTCGTTCTCTCGCTCATTCTCTCCTCGTTCTCTCGCTCAGTTCTCTCGCTCATTCTCTCCTCGTTCTCTCGCTCATTCTCTCCTCGTTCTCTCGCTCACTTCTCTCTCACGCTCATTCTCTCCTCGTTCTCTCGCTCATCTCTCCTCGTTCTCGCTCATTCTCTCCTCGTTCTCTCGCTCATTCTCTCCTCGTTCTCTCGCGTTCTCTCGCTCATCTCGCTCATTCTCTCCTCGTTCTCTCGCTCATCGCTCACTCATCTCTCGCTCCTCTCTCCTCGCTCGTTCTCTCGCTCTCTCTCTCGTTCTCTCGCTCATTCTCTCCTCGTCTCCTCGTCTCTCTCGCTCATTCTCTCCTCGTTCTCTCGCTCATTCTCTCCTCGTTCTCTCGCTCATTCTCTCCTCGTTCTCTCGCTCATTCTCTCCTCGTTCTCTCGCTCATTCTCTCCTCGTTCTCTCGCTCATCTCTCCTCGTTCTCTCTCGCTCATTCTCTCCTCGTTCTCTCGCTCATTCTCTCCTCGTTCTCTCGCTCATTCTCTCTCGTTCTCGCTCTCTCTCGCTCATTCTCTCCTCGTTCTCTCGCTCATTCTCTCCTCGTTCTCTCGCTCATTCTCTCCTCGTTCTCTCGCTCATTCTCTCCTCGTTCTCTCGCTCATCTCCTCGTTCTCTCGCTCATTCTCTCCTCGTTCTCTCGCTCATTCTCTCCTCGCTCCTCGTTCTCTCGCTCATTCTCTCCTCGTTCTCTTCGCTCATTCTCTCCTCGTTCTCTCGCTCATTCTCTCCTCGTTCTCTCCTCATTCTCTCCTCGTTCGCTCATTCTCTCCTCGTTCTCTCGCTCATTCTCTCCTCGTTCTCTCGCTCATCTCTTCCTCGTTCTCCTCGCTCATTCTCTCCTCTCTTCTCTCCTCTCTCGCTCACTCATCATTCTCTCCTCGTTCTCTCGCTCATTCTCTCCTCGTTCTCTCTCACTCATCTCTCTCGTTCTCTCGCTCATTCTCGCCTCGTTTCTCTCGCTCATTCTCTCCTCGTTCTCTCCTCATCTCTCGCTCTCGTTCTCTCGCTCATTCTCTCTCTCTTCATTCTCTCGTTCTCTCGCTCATTCTCTCCTCGTTCTCTCGCTCATTCTCTCGCACATTCTCTCCTCGTTCTATTGCGGAAGGACTCTAGAGAAGGAAAAGCAACACTCTAAATAGATTCTCTTCAACATTTTTTTTTAAATTTCAAGAGGAGTGAACGGGACCCCTGATCTTACTTGGTCCCTAAGCCTCTCCTGCCTCACGGGATATCATTCGGGCCCCTCTATACGGATTGGTACCTGGCATTAAGCCGGGAGTATACCTTACAATATATATATATATATATATAAACACACAAATATGAACGTTTTTACTAGATCGTCCTGCTCTAACAACAGAAATATAACATTGAAAGTCTACACTACTACCATAGATAACAATATAAAGTTTAAACTTTAATACTGATATGCTTTCATATCAGTAGGGCCACGGCTAAGAAGAGCGAGGTTCAGGTTTATCTTTCCTTTGTGTGCGTGTTTATGCGATGTCATGTAAGGCTAGTTACTGTTTTAACTTATATCATTTATGCTTTAATCTTGGGCATATTCAGGCCTCCAGAAGTGTTTTTTGAATAATGGACGGGGAAGTATCTCATGTTTTATTCACAGAATGTGTTCAAATGGTTCAAAGAAAATTTATATTAGGTTTTACATAATCATTTTACTTATTATGTATGTATAATTGAATATGCAGACGTAAACTTATATATCCTTTTGAATGTAGTTGATATCAATCAATAAATAGTGTCATTTTCAAAATATATAAAGAAGCGTGACCTGCGAAACCAGTGTCGATGGACGAATGAAGAAGCTTAGGGCCTGCGCATTTTCTACTGATTTTGATAGTTTTCCGTCGTTGATAATTAACAACTTGTATCTATTGTTATTTCCTAATGTTATATCAATAAAACAATGATTTGTTAATTGATACAATTCGAAACAAAATCAGTTTCGTCAACTCGAGTACAATTCCTAGGAATGGGGGCGGAGCCGCACCTGTGGCACAGCGTACAAGCAACGTTGCTGTCGCGATCGGCTCGGAGAAGTGTCGCAAATGAAAAAATGACACTTTCTAGTGTAGTTAGACAGTGTCTTGTCACCGGAAAAAAGGCCTATTGTTGCTGTCCTGTCAGATGGTCTACCCTTTCCCCAAATGTAGAAAAAATGGCTGATAAAATGAGGCAATGCCACATCCCATGATGCCTGCATTATTGTTAGGAAATATTTATCCATTAAAGTTTTCATAAACTTTACAGTACAGTAATTTAGTAGAATATATAGTCATAGTTTGTATATGAAAAAAAAAAAAATCATATATGACAATGGTGGCAACAGTGGGATTGTTTTTATTCCTGGTTTGTGTTAATTAGAGTAATTCTGAAAATTTCATAGGCGGTAAAATTAATATTGATAAATGGGATTTTGTAATGTCAAATAAGAGATTCATGGACATGGCATACATGGTTCAAGAAGTGTTGGCAACACTGATCAGGCGACTACAGGTCTGCAAAGGAGATCACAGGCATGGGTACCAACACAGGCAAAGCAATTAAGGGATGTTTGTCTTGGGGAGTAACCAGCAAAGGCAGTCGGAGGGCGTGTTCAGCTAGTAGGATCAGTTATATCCTTAGCTGGGACAGTGTCTAGGAGTTAACAATTAGGCCTACCAAGAATGGCTGGGTTGACCAGAAAAACTACCAATGGCAGTCATTGGATTGCAGTTGACCTGTAAATTGGCACGGGAAGAAAGGTATCTATCCCTCGACACCACTACTTGGCCCAAGGATATTGCTTATGGGCGAATGTCCAACAGGACAAATAATACGGTTGAGAATATGATGTGCTTAAGTAGAAAATAGTATGTTGGAAATGTGATATTAGAAATGAGATTGAGCATGTAGTGATGTAATCGCAAGAGTCTTGATCACAAAATTGGTTTTGCTGAAAGTATATTACTAGTAGTAAGCAAGGTCAGTATTAGTGAATATTGGTATGTCGCTTTCTGAAATGAGCCAGTGTTACTTTCTTTTCAGTCAGTGAGGCGTCTTGCATGTAATTAATAGGTACACTAACTTTTGCTATATCAATTTTCTGAAGGGAGGACCTATGTCGAGATCGACAATGATTTGACATTCAAAAGTTGCTTTGTTTATAATTGTAAGGATGTTTAGGGGATTGAAATGTTTCTTAATGTATTCTATATTTTTTGTATCATAACAGATAGAGTATACCACAGTGATTATCTGTGAAGGGTTTGTTTAAATGTTAACAATTCAGAGGGGAAAAGTAATAAGCGGGGATATCATTTGTCTTATCACACGGTCTCCTGCCCTTGCCCCAAAAGAGCGGTTGATAAAATGAGGAGGTGCCACACACCATGGCGGCTGACTTGTTTGGAAATGATATATATATTTTTTGCCTGTGGATAGCAATGGAATTCGTCGAAAGAGACAGGTCTGGCAGTATCAAGGAATAGATTGAGAGTGGAATTATAAATTAGACTAAAGCGTAAGTGGAAAAGATTAACAAGATTAATGAAGATTTACCCCAATGCCCCTGGGAAAATGTGTTCACTGTAGTATTGTTTAGTGAAATGTCTCTACACATAGATGGCTTAGCCACAAAGGAGATAGTAAGTAGACTTTGTGATCTCACCCGATTTCGCTTTTCCTTGAGTATACGGGAAAACCTTTTTTTTTTTTTTTTTTTTCTTTTACTAATACTCTCAAATTTGATTCTGTTATTTTTCATAAGCATCATAACTACCATAGTGTTATTGACATTTTTTTTTTTTTTTTTACTTTTGTTGGATTTCTTGGCTATCAACCAGCGGCATGTGGACAAGGTTATTAAGCCAATGGATCCTATTTATTCTTTCAATCTAAATAAGGTCATAAAGTTTTGTCTCCCTTAGAAAAGCAATTACTCTACCTATTATTTTTTCATCATCTGATAGTATGTTTATTAGTGAGAAATCTAAATTTTTAATTCTGAGATAATTTTGAATATTTTGTCGATGTTGATTGTAAATTTGGCATGTGGTTAGGATGTGTTTTATTGTGTTGTTGGCATAGTGGCGGGAAATTTCGGTCAATGTAGGGAGTGAGGTGGGTTAATCTTGTGGCATTGACCCTAAGACGGGCCAATACCACCTCCCTTCTATTTTTTCGTTGGGCTGTGTCCCACACTTCAATATTTTGCCTGATTTTGTTAGGCAGTTGCAGGTCGGACCACTCACTTTGCCACAGGAGATGGATTTTTGCTCTTATAAGAGACAAAAAACACCTGAGATCTGTCCGGACTATGCTAAGGTCCAGATCGCCAGTTGACCCGGCTAGTCGGGTATCCATTGCCATGGATACCAGAGTGGCCTGGCACCCATATCAGCTTGATTGATTTGTTGGCACTATGTAGCTTACGAATGATATTACCCAGTTCATTTTGAGTGGCTTCTAAGGATGTAATGGCTTTAAGTGAACTTAATGAATCGGAAAAAATAACTATTCTATCGTG
>NW_020869393.1:298623-322597 GCF_003789085.1 Penaeus vannamei | reverse complement strand
ATATATTATATATATATATATATATATATATATATAATATATTATATATATATATTTAATATATATAATATATATATATATATAATATATATTATACATATAAATATATATATAAATATATATATATATATATATATATATATATATATATATATATATATATATATATATATTATATATATATACATATATATATATATATATAATATATATATATATATATATATATATATATATATATATATATATATATATATATATATATATATATATAGTCGCGGCAATTTTTAGTGATATATTAGGTTGGTTTATTGGTTAATATGTTTTTTGGGGGGGTTGAAATGTGTGAATTCCCATAGAGTTTTTCCAAAAGGTTGGTTTGGTTTCCATAGTTTCTGATTTCTGGTGGATCAACCTGTAGAATTTCAAAGATGGCGGTTACATCCGCAGAGTTTCATTGGCCGATTTTAAGCATTTTTTGTGCTTGATTTACGCATTTTTGATCGTTATTCTTCTTATCTAATTAAGATTGTTTTACCCCGTAATTTCCCTGATATACTTCATGCCCTCCCCTGCTAATGGGACTATCAAATCAAGATCATTGATGGAGAAATGGTACTCGACCTCCTGAATGATTCATTTGCAGAAGAAATAAAGCTGAAAATTGATGAAATCATAGGATTTCATGCAAAAAAACATCAATTTTTTTCGACTTAGTCTCTGGGAGGTTGCATTGCTCTCTGTAACAATTACCAAATTCTGACCATGTAAATGTAGTTCGCGGGTAACTTTCCACTCTTTTGACCTTTCCGCACAAATGTTTCATCATCCATCCACAGATGAGTTTCATATAATCACACTGTTCATTCCTTCAATTTAAAATATAAACGTGAAAGTGAACGCCAATGCGCCAATTAAGGTTGCATACAATTCTACTATGCTGGCAATCTTCTGCAACACATTACATGATTTCCACAAAGGCTCAGTTCTGTTAACATATGAGTAATGGTACAATATAGATAACCCCTGTTACAAAGGTAACCCTATCTTCGGTAATTTTCTATATTACGTCCGTATAACCGATATCGACGATTTGGGTATCGTTGGCTTCCTCTCACTCTCCACATTGCAAATATATAGTTTTTATTGCGCGGAAACCTCCCGTTAGCGACAAACTTGGCCCCGATAGCAGGGGAGAGCATGAAAGGTTCCAGAGAAAATGCGGGGTTAAATAGCACTAATAATATAACGCACTGTGAAAATAACCATGGTTATTCACATAATTTTCCATTGCAGGGGGCTGTGCCCCCTGCGACCCCCAACCCCCACCAAGGAAACAAAACCTCCACCACGTATTCCCGGCAGGCTATAGCGTTACACAATCGTCGTCGATGTCAGAGCGGCGGGCGTAATATTACAATTACCTCGTAAGATTCACACTGAATTAGCATATTAACCTTGGCATAGTCAGCACTGTATATAGAGACGATTGTAGTATAAACAGGATGAACAGGTTGGCCCGCCCTCTTCGGCGGGTTTTGCGCCTTTTTCGATGTTACACCAATGGCCTCAAGGTCGAGTTTCCCGTCTTCTGGAATAACGACATCCGTATTCCTAACCGAAATAACCGTTGCGTTCAGAAGTCAGTCAGCCGCCGCGATGGCCTAGTGTGGAGGGTGCTCGTATTCGGAGACGGTTTTTCTGCTCAAAATTGCAACTAGCCAGGAAAAAATGCTAGAGATGTGCTTCCGCCACGGCCTCCTCCGTCAGGAGAAAGCCTGCGGCAGGTGCGGGCAGCCAGCACGCCTGGACCTCCTTCACATTCTGCGGCAAAGGAGCACCCTCCCTACTAATTAGCGGCATTAATCAATCAGGTTAGTACCTTAAAAATCCTAGGTTATTGTAGGTCATCGGCTCCATATCAAGTTCGTGTGAACTCTATCCTGCTGTGAATACGTGGTGAAGGTTTTGTTTTCTCGGCGGGGGTTGGGGGCGGCAGCCCCCCAGGGGGGGTCGCAGGGGGCACAGCCCCCTGCAATGGAAAGTCATGTGAGTAATCATAATTATTTTGACTATGAGGTTATATTATTAGGGTAATTTCATATATTACGTCCGCCGCTCCGACATCGTCGCCCTCGATATCGGGACCAAGTTTATCACTAACAAGGGGATTCCGCGCAATAAAACCTACATATTTGCATTGTATAAAGTGAGAGGAATCCAATGATACCAAAATCGTCGATAATGGTTATGCAGACGTAATATAGAAAATTACCCTATCTTCATGATGGGTATTCAAAAAAAGAATAGTGAAATTTCCGCGCAAATGTATAGACAAAATTATGTTTTCCGCGAATGAAAAAAATGTAATATACCCCGCGCAAGAAAACTATACAGTCTGGGGTACTGGTAGCCTAACCTTCGAAAGTGCCAACATATATTTTAAACATGAAAAATATATAAATGAATAAATAAAATTCCGCTAGGTGTTTATACAATACATTTCTAATTCTTCAATCAGTCAAACACCCAATATAATAAAACAGCCTTACGTGTGTAGGTAAAGTATCGAAAATAAGAAAATTCTACTTCTTCTTCTTTCTTCTATTATAGGGTTTTAGACTTTTGAGTAGTCTATATCCCCTGGATCCTTTTATAAGAAAATTGCTCCGCCCTCTAGTTCACCATTTGTTTATCAAAACAATAACAGTGCGGGAAACGGGTCTACTTTATTATGAAGTGGCGTATTTCATCATTAGTTTAATTTTATTTACCCTTTATATTAATAAAAATTGATTTCTTTAGTTATTTGAATCTTAGAATTAGATTTTCGAAAAGTACCATGTTGATTGTTCACTCACATTGAATATCCGGGAAGAGTACTGTTTATTTATGTAATACTGGCGAAATATTCGTATGGCAATAATATATATATAATATATATATATATATATATATATATATATATATATATATATATATATATATATATATATAGTGCATAAAACTAGTGAAAGAAACGAAATGCGCCCAAAAGTTCGGTTCAAAGTGTTGCCAATTGTTTTGTTTCACATGAAATTACAGAAATACAACAATAAATTATCCCACCATATTTTCCCCAACAATCTAATTTATGTGTCCATCAATAAAACATGACGCCCACAACAAATAGATAAAATAACTAACCATCGCAACAAGAAAAAGGTCCTACCAAGCCCACCTGGCAACACTGCGGCGAGGCTGGGATAGCCATGTGGTCGAGCGTGAAAGTCAACTCCAAAGATTTTAAAATAATTTGAAAATCCCCCCCCCCGCCACGCACACACCCCTCGACGCCCGGGGATTTTGCAGGAGTAAACTGAGCGTGCTGTGGAAGTGAATTTGAGGAGGAATAAGTTGTGATAATGGCGTACGAAATGGTAATGCCGGTAATAGCAGGTGCTTCTGGGGTCTTTGCTGGCTGTGCCGTGTTATACAGCAAAATAAGGTAAGAAGAAGGATAGACGAGCAGAATATGAAGTGCAAATGGATTACTGAGTAAGAAGAAAGTAAATGAATAGGTGAGGTAAACTAAGTAAATTAGCGTGATCGGGAAGAATAGAGAAGGAATACATAAATAAGGCTTATTTTTCAAATACATTCATCAATAAAAGTTAAGTGAATTGATAATCATAGATAATTAAGGTAAGATCTGGAATTTATTGAATGCCAAAGTTTTTTATTGACCTTTTTATTTGTAATCTTTGTTTTGATTCTTATGCATTTATAATTTTGAAATTAGGGGTTGTTTTTTCCCCAGCTTGAGAATGTAATAATTGTTTATGGTAGTTGTTGCTGAGAGCAACATACCCTCTGGAGACAAAGTTTCAAATCCATGATATAGAAGCCAAAAAATTCAAATCAAACCTTTCTTCCTTTATATTTATTCTCTAACCCTCTGTGCCCCCCTACCCCCTCCTTTATTTTCACTTCATGCTAACTTACAGGAAATGCAGCATTAAGAACTCTGGCTTTGTTATGGACTTAAGTCTATGAGTGGTGACATGCAGTTAGGGTAAAAAAAAGGTGTTTTTTGTGGATGCGTCGTAGCAAGCATAGATGATGTGTGGGCTGCAACCTACGAGGAAATGGCATTTATGGCGCAAGCAACAGTGATAGTTTTTCACTTTTGATAATGATGTTTTAAAGTGACCCCATACTTCCACTTTATTAGCACTTTGTGCCTACTTACAGAAGATGGACATTAAGAACTCTGGCTGTGAGGGTGTTGTGGACTTTGTTGCTGAGCAGTGATATGCAGGAGATATTTTCATCATTTAGCAGTAAATATGAGGTGGCTGTAGTTGTACCTATGTTGTTTCTTACTCTGTGGTCACTGCTATCTCATAGTGTAAGAAATAGAGCAAGAAACAACAAAGTTTAAGCTGCAGTAGCCTCAGATTTACTGTTAAATGACGAAAATGTCCGGTGTATATCACTGCTTAGAGACAAGAGCACAACACCCTCTATAAGTTGGCATGAAATGCTAATACAGGAGAGCTTGCCCTCCTGTCTAGGGAATAAATAGAAGGTAATAAAGGTTATATTGGGTATTTGGGTTTGCGTGATACCCTGGATTTTAGAATTAGTGTCTGGAGGGTGCATCGATCTCAGTAACAATTACCTTTCATCATTTTGTGGCCACAGCAATTGCACCTGAGTTGTTTGTCTGTATTTCTTATGCTCTATAGAATAGTATTGCCCATTGCCCTCCATTTCTGTTAACATAGTTTATATAAGCATCTCTTTAACATCATTTGATGCTTAACTCATAATCTACAGATTCAGAAAATAAACTAATATTTGACCTGGGGTGACAGTAAATAAAATCCACCTTTTGGGCATGCTGAGATCTTCCACTTCCTTGGTCCTTCTTTGGGAAATGTTGCTCCGTCATTTAAAAAATGTGTGTGTTTGTGTGTGTGTGTGTGTTTGTGTGTGTGTGTGTGTATGTGTGTGTGTGTGTGTGTGTGTGTGTGTGTGTGTGTGTGTGTGTGTGTGTGTGTGTCTGTCTGTCTGTCTGTCTGTACATATATAATATATATATATATATATATATATATATATATATATATATATATATATATATATATATATTATATATATATATATAAAGGAATTATGTTATCCATATCACCTTCAGTGCCCTAAGTAGGAATGTTGAAAGTCCTCCATAACAAGGGAAGGGCTAAACAACTGATGCTTTTTGTAAAGGTTGTGCTAGGATAAGTAAGTCTGAGGCAGCAAGCATTGTTAAGTAAATTTTGCATAAAGATGGGCTTTTTCAAATGTATTGTTCACACAATATCACCAAAATATAATTTGCTTTATCTACAATGAAAAGATACATGTGACAAGTTGTTGATTATTTATGATTGACAAAATGAGGCTTATAATTGATTGAAATATAACATTATATATTGCTATCCTGTCTTCAGTGGTTTATTCTTATTATCAGGTATTAACCCAATGCCGACAGGTATAAAAGTTTGGCAAGTGGATTTAATAACTGGATTGTTGGCGCGCATCAGTAATTTCCCGTTTTTGTCTGGCTAGTTCGGTAGTTTGTGAGCAACATTTGGCACCCAAAAGCTTATTTTTCTATAGTTGATAAAAATATTATAATTTTGAAGGCTTACCTTCATTTTAGATGCTATTGCCAATAATCTTTACCAAATGAAAGAAGCTTTTACCATTGGAGAAAAACATCCGATGAACCAATGGTGCGGGAATGGGCATGTTATGAAGTCATCCGTTTTTTGGTCCACAACAGCCATGGCAATTACGTACATGCCACCTGTCGGCTAGTGGTTAAGATATGGGTAATAAGGAAAAAGAATATTACATTTAAGTTTTATGGAGAAATAAAATCTATTCGGTGTATTACTAAATTTTAGAGCTTTATTATTTGCCTTTTTTTTAACTAACATTATCCCTTGTTTGATATAAGCATTATCATTTTATGTTTGGCATATATTTCTTCAAATTTATTTAGTTATTCCTTCATTACAGGCCAAGATTTCCTGTCAGTGTCAACTGCTGGTTTTGTAACAAAGATACGAAAGTTGAATTTAGACATAAAGAGGGCTGGATGTGTCCTTCATGTGAGCAGTACAATGGATTCACAGAGGTGTGTATTTTTGGTGCTAGGTAGCTCTTGATAGATTTTTTTTTTTTTTTTTTTTTTTTTTTTTTTTTTTTTTTTGTAAAGTTTATTGGAAGGCCCATGTATACAAAGGTGTTATCAGGCCATATACTCGATAATGTGTTTATTAAGTGTTTTGTTGATTTAAACGTTCTCTAAAATAAGCACTGAAGTGTTCACGTTAATGCACTGTAATGTTATTGTGGAGCATTAAATGAACATATAGATACTTTTGTTATAAGAGAGTTTTAACTAACCAGACATTTAATAAACATTTTCTGGCAATTGGCTTCAGAAATACCTTTGGAGGCACATACCTTCCTTTATATACCAAGAAAATCTAAAACACTTTATAGTACTTTTTAAGCTATACTATTTAGACCATAATTTTTCTGACAGACTGTAAGGAAATGAATATCATGTCAATGGTTTTACGTAATACAATTGTACAGCACTTACCAACAGAGGGCTGTGATAAAGCAGTTGTACTATTCAGTGAACGCTATACATTTTTTAGGCTCTTTCAGCAAATTCCATAACGTGAAAACAAATAACTGACACAGCAAAGAATTTTTTTTATAATGGTTGCAGCAATGACATGCTATAATTGTGTGGAAGATAGGTATTTTTTTTTTCTTCTTCTTCTTCTTTCTTTCTTTCTTTTCTCTCTCTCTCTATATATATCCATTATGAGTGGTGACATTTTATAGTTTAATAATAAAGTTTAAATATAGATGATTTGGTCAGTAAAAAGCCTTACTGCCCTACCTATCTCATCTGTTTATGATTGCATTTATAGTTACCAATGATTTTACTATTACAAGTGCATTAGTGAATCTGGGCCCTGGAAGTGGAAACTAATGGTAAACTAATCAATGTTAATAAGCCTGTTATCTCTTTAAGGATGGTGATTACAACCGTGACTTACCTGCTCAATACTGCAGCAGCCTAAACTCCCCAGTGGGTTGTCAGATGGCTAAGAAACCTCAAACTCAGCCAAGTCTTGCTTTAGGTAATGGCTTTTGTCAAACATGCAATCTCAACCAAACGTTAAAAGTTCGAGCATTAGCAGACTACACACCAATTGATCCAGATAATTATGACCAAGAAATAGAGGATTACAGGTAAGGCAATCTTTACTCCTAAAAGTAATTTTCTTTGTAATTTTGTAATTCTTGATATTTTCTGTTAATTCATCCTTTATTTGTCTATTTATTAAATCTAAATTGTGTAAATGTTTTGGATATTCTTACATAGATTGAAGATGATGATCTGTTTTGCAGTGATGCATAGAAACAAATGTATGATAAAAAAAATGTTGATTGTACTATGATCACCAGTTTTAATTGTAATTTGAATAGAAATACTCTTGTTGACAATAAAATATAAACATGTTAAACTAATTATATCTGTACTCCACAGAAAGAGATTGGAGAGGGTGTATGCCCTCTGCCGACAGTGCGAAGCAACCTTGCATCAGACTTTGGGAAAGCAGGATTCATGGTTGAAGCCAAAGTTAATTTCCTGGAGACTGATGTTAAGTTCTCAAAATAAAGCCCAGATATATGCAGTAAGCTTGTGAAGTATTTACATTGTTCATTAGACTGATTGAAATGGTGTATTCTCTTGGAAGTAAAAACTTGAATCTTTTTTCTTTTCTTTTCTTTTCAAAAGGATGATTGGTATTAATGTTTCACTTTGCTTATTTCTGTGTTGTTAATTTTTTCTGTTGCTCTGAGAATAAACATGTTTCAGTATCTGAGTATGAATTAATAAGAAGAATCTATGAATTTTAGATTTCTAACATCTACCCTCTTCATCCACAGACTGTCAAGAACTCAGCAAGTCGAATCCCAGCATACCTACTTATTTTCCATTTAATAGGTGTAATTATTTCTCTTGCTCTCTTTTTGTGTAACCTCCATCATTTGCAACAAGACTCGGGTAAAAAGGTTGTGTCCCTCGATTTTGGTATGGATCTGGAAGTGTACCTCAGCACGCTCTACAAGTTTGTATCACCGCTTATCATCATTGGGCTGACCTTAGTCCTTATTGTCATATTCTGCTCAGGAAAAGAGGCCCTCTTGGTAAGGAAAGATACAGTTTTATTTAGATAACCTTGTGTTGTTAATTTCAATAGATCACAAATCAAAAATAGCAGTTGGTTCTATTAAGGGGAAGAGTCGGCAGTACGATCACAAAATTCGTTATCCGATCCTGCTTGCTTTAGTTTTTTTAGCTAGGTCAATCATTTTTTTACACAAAGTGCATAGGTATGTGATGCGTGTATACAAGAAATTTGATTTAAAAAAACGTAAATTTTTGCACTAAAAAAACAAACAAACAAACAAGCGGGATGATAGAATTCAAAAATTATGTGATGGTTTCTTTATCGTGAATAGTACTGCAGTTTCCTTCTGACCAGAGTTCGTCAACAAATAGGAGTACCAAATGTAGCATTTCTGTAAATCTATCTGAAACGACAATGTTTAACTTACCTTGCAAAATATTGACTTTTTTTCGTCAAAAAATTGACATTAATTTTTCAGTAAAAAATGTATTTGGTAGAAATAATGCATGACTTAGCTACAGTTAGTAGATACGCACTGGACGATCATTTTGCAACAGGAATGATTAAAATCGCGTAATTACATACAAAGTTCATAGTACTACCATGAATGAAAATATGATTTTGAGAAAATCGCTGTTTTTGTCATTCATCTTCATTACACCTTAAAGGTCATACCAATGATTATCAAATGTGACTATTTTACTTAAAAGTTCTTGCCTTTAATAGGTGGTAGAGTTTACAGAGGGCGCATTGTGTGAAGAGGATGAAGATGTATAAGGAGTCATTTTAGTGAGAAAGGTTATGAGGATTAGGTTAGAGGAGATAGAGAGGAAGAGAAGTGTATCTACGCAGTGAAGAGAATATAGAGCACACGTGATTCAGAAGCAAGAAGGCTACCTGGTACAAGTACACTGGTCATAGAAGAGATATGAAGACAGTAATGCATGAGCAAGTAAAGCAGAAGAGAATAATATAGAAAGAGAGAATAGCGTTAGATATTAATGCGATTTCTTGAATATATAAAGAATTGGAACGAAATATTAGGTTAGAGAGGAGAAATGTAGTCAAAAACGAGTTAAACGCAGTGTGTACAAAGAGACACACGCAAGAAAAGACATGATATGTAGATTTAATGATCTCACAAATCAGAAGCGAGCGAAGAGAGAGAAGTAGAAGAGATACGTAGAGAGAAAGAGAATGACGGAGAAAGGAGGCATGTTAACTCGAGCGGAGTAGTAAGACGGTGAAACTTGCTAGAGAAGAGTAACCTGGAGGATAGCGATGTCTGGGCCTGAAAAAGAAGCACGCAAGGAGATAAGCGTAGTCGTAGAGAGCAATATATCATAGAGAACAAAAGAAATTCACGCAAAAAACGCAGTCGAAGAAACGAAGAAAATACATGAAAATACAAGAAAAACAAAGAAGCGTAAAGAGAAATAAGATAAGAAGAGAGGGTGTGGAGCAGACGAATGAAAGGAGGCATTGTAAATAAACCGAGAACAGAAAAGAGGAAGACGCAAAAGAAAGCTATTAAGAAACAACCGCGGAAATAAAGGAGCGCATTACGGCATCCTGGGGCAACAGAAGCGAGAGAGGAGAAGCAGAGCCCACTGGGAGGGATAGCAAGTGCAAGAGAAGATGTACAATAGAGTAGTACTCACAGAAGACAACATAGAGAGAGTAGTAGGAAAGATGAAGAATTATATGTGAATTTGGTGACAGCTCGTACTAGGAGACAAGAGCCTAGCACTTCGCACACTGAAGGCATATAAAATTTTTTTTTAGAAGGAGTGTCATGATGTCACTATTGTGCGGAATGGAGATTAAGACTCATGATTGTCGAGAAAATAGGAGAATGAAAACAAAAGATGATGTCAGACATTTCAAAAATCTAGTGTTATTTAGGAGTATGTAATAAATTTTCAGAAGAAATAACATTGGAGAGAGAGAGCGAGAGACAAAACAACGACTTTAGATTTGAGATTTCTATCTGGGGGAGATGGCAATAGTGTGAGTGAGTATGTACATGTATATGACACACTGTGCATTCCCGTTTAGTAGTTGTTTTTACAATAAAGATGGCCTCACACAAAGGTGAACAAAGAAGCTTTGGAAACAATGAGGTGTAAGCCAATTAGCTGGAAGAATTATTGGTCTCAAGACCTGTTTACCCGAAGCGTTGTTTCCGGATTTTTTGTTCATAATTAAGTTTGTGTTGAGATGATATGAAAGTGTGATGAGGATATATGAGTCTAATCAATATAGACATGACTGCTGTCTAAGTCCACTACATCTGATTGACTGGTTATGTGGATCGTTTTGACTGATAAGGAGTTGGTTTGGCTAATGGGTTTAGGTTGCCGGAAGAGCTAGACCCTTTCACGGTTTGTATATACAAAAAAGCGAAAATCAACGTACCAGTGTCCTCGGTTATTTCTCAAGACTCAGCATTAGAAAAAAAAAGTTCCTTTTCTTGCGTAGTGCTCTCACCATACTTATTTCAGGTATATCGTGTTCTACACGAAAATCACAAAGATAATCTAAATGCTTTGAAGGTTGGCTCTACACTTTGTGGATTAAGACAAATACTGCACAGAGTCATATCTTTAATATACAGAATAACATTTAACAAAAAAATATTATCCAAAGTTAATTTGATATATAAGCACACATTTGCTAAAATCGATGGGGCATGATTTTTATTTGTAGTGTATTATAATTAATTCGGCCTTTACAAAACAGTCACTACAGACGTTTGTGACGTGAAACACATGATGTACCCATTTCACCCGAAGCGTTTTAACGTCACAACCCACCTAATGAAACGTCCGTATTGAACAAACAATGAATTTATCAATGAATCCTGCAATAGCATCTCCATAATTGGCTAAAAATAGCCGTACCATACCATGAGTGAGTTTAATACAAATAAGGTATGATAGACAACAAAAGGTCATATAGCCCCTAGTAGGTAAAGTAGTATTGTAGCGAAAGGGGAAAAAATGACGTGGATCGAAGTTAACATACACATTTGTCGCTCTACGATTGAAAAAGGGGTTAGAGAGCGTTACAGAATAGCATGGTAGTGAGAAAAGAGAGTAAAGAGCGGGGACGCAAATGAAAAAAATAAGACAGAGATTAATAAACCGAGAGGAAGGGGTAACCGAGTGTAGGACAATTGACTGAAATGGAGAGTCTACCCCATGTTGTCTGAGGAAGCGAAGAGGAAACCACTAACAAAAGAAAAACTGAGCAAAGTAACGCTCCTTAGAAATGAGTGTTGGAAGAAGCCTTGAGGCAAGTCATCTATGATCACACACCTATCGTAACCCATAGATAACTACACCAGGTTAGTTTAGTCGGACTAGGCGAATGAAGAGTATGAAAATGAAAGGAAACGAAAGGTCTTAGAGAAAAGGCAAGAACGGCACACAATACGGGAATTGAAACGGATATAAAGGGAAATTAATGGGTGCAAAGCGTGTAAAGAGTATAAGAAGAAATGTCAGGCTTGGAAGATAGAGCATTGGAGGATAATGACACTATTGAATATGAAGAGTCATCGTGACCATCCCAGGTTGTGACAAGAGAAGGTGGTCTTAGTATGGAAGTTCACGCGATTTATTATATATATCACTAAGAAAGAGATGTGGTGTCGCTAGTTACGATAGGTTCCTCTTCCTTTCTCTATATGTTCGCAGGAGGGGATTAAGCGCCGTGTTTTGGCACGCTTACGTACTTACTGGAATGTAGTGGTTCTGTCAGTGGCCGACACCTTCTGAGGGATTACGATGATGACAATATATCCTGCTACATGATTGCTCTGTAATGTGAGGGAAATTGTAGCCACGGAAGTAGGGAAATTAGAGGGTGGACACAAACATTGTGAAGGCAACAGAGCATTTCCCTTCGAGTCATATTTAGCGGATAAATTTTGGTAACCGTTATCTTAAAAAGTTTCTGGACGAGGAGTTTGTGGTGGAGGTCTATGAACAAAAGGTGAGTGTGTGTTTTTTCTTGTTCAGCAAGAGGATAGATGTTTCTGATTTGGACTAGAATGAAATTTGAGCTGGGGGAGAGACGGAGTAGAGGTAGGATACGTTCAGAGTACGAGGGAAGAGATACTTGGGGACACCTTGTGTTGGAGACATCTTGCAGAAGAATGGTGATGGCGCGATCTGGAGTTCTCGCACTCCACAGGAGTTATTCTTGGAAAAATAAGTAGAAGAGAAACTTGTCAAGTAATGCTTCCTGATCCCGTGGCATCATGTACAGGACATCGGGGCATTGGCGGTAGCGATTGAGGGTGGTGGTTTAGAGATAAAAGAGACATAAACGCGATCACCCATTACATTGGCCAAACAGGATTGATTCGCGAGATGTGCTCGTTAGGAGCCAGAGGTACAGGTTACTTTCGACGCGCGTGGACAGCGTGATTGTGAATAAGCATCGTGCAGGATCAAGAAAAATCGTGAGCTGACTTGAATGGGATGTGTGAACACCGCCAGATACAGAACTATTATGACAGGAGCACATTAGACTCCAATAATATAGTATTAGATGATATATAATTTGTGGATGACCCATGAACGCGCGCGAGTCGACGGGAAGTGTGACGGATGCGCTCGCATGAGGTAAGTGCCTGGAGATGTAATGTGCAATGCAATTTGAAAAAAAGAAATACTAGCAAGAAAATAGCTAAAAGAGAGAGGTGTACTTGGGTAGAGAGCGAGCATAGACATACGCAATATATTCCGCCTGTTATAATAAGTGTTTGGTGTGAGACACAGGATATCACTCGACATGACACTAGTTGGAATGAAAAGGAATGGGTTTAATTATGGTCAAACAGGGACGAGGACACATACATAATATACTCTACAGAGCCTATGCACAGTATGACAGAAGTCATGTTCCTGACGAAGAGTCAAAAAGTGGCGGAGCGAGGAACGGATAGGAGTGTTTGGTTAGAGACTTACTGCAGCGTGACACTAGTTTGACAGTGGCATCATGATTCGAGTCATGTAAGCGTTAGGCACTGTCTGCCAAGTGCCATCGTTCATGGGGCATGATTTAGGAGAGCACGATTGCGTGGAGGTATATATGAAGATATTATGTAGAGATGAGGGTGTGAGCCCATGACATTCAGGACTGCATTGTCATGTATGGGACAATCAGCTGGGGTAGAGTGCGTGAAGTGGAAGGAGATCATTTTCTGGTGAGGTAACCACACACTCACTCTTCGAAGTTTGATTCATGAGGACCGAATTTGTAGGTAAGCTCAAGACGCAGATCTCTTGAATATCGGAGCAAAAAGACTATAGGATTATGTCACAATGGTATACCACGCTCGGTCGCGCGCGAGGCTACAGCAGCGGCCCACAACTGAGTCAGTAGCGCGAGAACTCAATACAGTGGTCACGAAACGACAGGCTTGGGCCACCTGCAGCAAATTTGTTATTTTTGGTTGTCTCAATATACTATTCGTACGGACGTTCTATACTTGAAGGTCGCACATGTGACTTAATGGCGCTATGACGTTGTGTGGGTTAAAGAGAGGACAGAGTGAAGTTTGAATTTCTAAGGAAAAGGTTTGCCAGTGAGAGGTCAATTAAGGGTAGGCACGATGTAACAGAGCTATGGAACTGATGTAACTGTGATAAGACATGAATGATTGGGATATCAAGAAGGGGGTATTAGTATCAGTGGTGAGAGCCAGAAATGGCATGTGCGTACATGCCATACCCACTGCATGTTTGATTTAGTAATTGTTTTTATGTATAGATGGCTCCATAAGTACTAAGTCACCAATGAGCCAATTACAAGAATTACCTGTCGCACCTGTTTACCCTTTTCCTTGATTTTCATTAATATTTTCAAGTATTTACTATTGCTGTTAGTAATGTCGGTAATAATATAGTTATCATAATAATTATAACAAAGCATTAGTTATAAAAAAAAAAAAAAAAAAAAAAAAAAAAAAAAAAAAAAAAAAAAGGAAAAGTCAAGTCACAAAATCTCCTAATTAACTCCTTTGTGGCTAAGCACTGGCAAAACCATTTATGTACAGAAACATTTGACAAAACAATCTTAAGTCAACACAACATTTTCATGCTGGTATTGGGTTAAATATTTGCGGATATTCATCATCATCCTCAAGTTTCCCCTGCCCCTCTTCCTACTCTGCCAAAACACCCTATCCCCTCCTCCATGTGCAACACCATTCTCTCTTCTTATAACTTTATCCTTATCACTCCCACCTGGATGGTCACATGACTCTTCATATCTCAATAGTGTCATCCTCCAGATCCATCCCCTGACATTCTTCTTGATACTTTACCACCTTCACCTATTTCCTTATCTCATTCCCTGGGTTCTTTTCCTCCTACTTCTCCAATACTCATCTCTACCTGTATTATCTGTTGATTGTATCATAATGACTCCTACTTCTCCAACACTCATTTCTAAGGACTACTTTGCCAGTTTTCTTAGTGTTCCTCTTCCTTCCTCAGACACAGGTACTCTCCATTTCATCCAATTGTCCTACACTCTTACCCTTTCCTCTTTTATTAATCTCTGTCTTATTTCATTTGCTCCCCCTCTTTACTCTTTTCACTACCATGCTATCCTGTAACGCTCTCTAACCTTTTTCATCTAACAAATTGTATTGTAATCGTCCACTCATTTTTTCCCCTTTCGCTACAATACTTTACCATAGGGCTATATGACCTTTGTTGTCTATCATACTTATTTGTATTACTCACTCATTGATGGGTACGGCTATAGCCAATATGATGTAATGGCCTATGATGTGTATACGGACTCATAGTGGGTGGCTCGGATGTACATAGTTTAGGCACAAAGTCTAGACTGTTCCGAATTAATACACTACAAATAAATCATGCCCCATCATTTTAGGGTTAACCATTATCCAATTAACTTGGAAAATGGGAAAAAGAAAAGAAAATCAGAAAAAGATAAAATAATATTGGAAAGAGGAGGCAATGAGTCTACTGCACAGTAGTGTTCGTGTGGAGCAGGCCTGCAAGCCACACACCTGGGAGAATTGCCTCTCAGGTAAGCCCAATGTCCTGATTTTGGGGCATGTTTGGAAAGCAAGGTACCTAGATCCAGTTGTTGATAATTCACTTTCTTTGTTCCAGGTCTCAGATGCTATAGCAAGTTTCATATGGGTTGGCTTGTTAGCTCTCACATCTTCAAAGCAACTGATTTCAAAAAAGGATTATAATCCTCTTCAGGTGAGTCTAAGATTCATGTATTTAGTCAGTGTTTAATTAATGCATTGCCACTAGAAACATGTAACGTTCATGGTAGTTTTGTTTTGTGAATTATGTTTGCACAAACACAGCTTCACAAGTGCTCAGCCTACGTGACTTCACCTGATTTCCTCTTCCCTTGATTTTTTTTTTTTTTTTTTTTTTTTTTTTTTTTTTTTTTTTTCTTTTTCCTGATGCTGTTTATGTTGATAAAATTACTATTACTCTTATTATTGACATTTTAATTATGATTTTAACAATAATACTAATAATATTTTTTTAAAATCCAAAAATCTAAGAAAAGGGTAAAGAGACGAGATAAGCAGGACTGGTGTATAACTGTCTCCTTGTTGACTAAGTACTTGTGGTGCCTTCTGTGTGTAAGCACAATGAATAAAACTAAAATTACAGACTTCCTCCACTCCATTAATGAAGAAAAAACTCAGATAGATATTCTGTATGGTATCAGGTCCTGCTCTCTGGTGCAGCTGTCATATTCACCCTGTGGACAACATTTGTCCCCAGAACAAGCAATTCAACAAAGACCAAGAACAAGCCCCCGCTCAATAAGTATGTGGTTCGTAGGACGTTAATTTTGGTTTCTTATTTTGATTTCATTCTGTATTTAAAAAAATAATTTTTTGCTTACTTTATTATTGTAAGTACGTGTTTGTCTGTGAATGTTAAATGTTTTTCACACTTTCTTTTTCAATTTTTCTCTTTGCATTACTTACCCTATGGAATTTTTTCTTTTCTTTCTTGTTTATGACATGCATGTACTGTGTAGATTACTTTTAATAACTTTTCTTTTCAGTTCTTTTCTTCAAAATTGTGACATAATTAACAGTGGTTCTTTCTTTGCCTGCTTGTGGCATGAACAAACATTATGGAATTATGTTAAAAATAAGATGACTTGATGACTATATTGCAAAAGTTGTACACATACATGACTCAAGCAACAAGGAATATCATAATCTAATGTTTTTTCCACCTCTGCCTTAGGAGTATGATGAGCAACACATCTAGTGCTTGTCTAGAAGACTCCCAGTGCACTCTTAATGCTAGTCTGACTGATGACCTCAACAACATAACTCCTCCCAGCACTTCTCGCCCAAATGATGTTACTTCTACGCCCATTCCACAAATGAACTTCCAGCCAAAAGAATCTGTTGATCTAGATTCAACAATGGGGAGCCTCAAAATTAGTAACCCTGCAAAAAATGATTGCAGGATCCAGCCAAACACTCCATTCTCACCCAAAGCGCTGTTTTCAGAGAAGCCAGGATACAATCCAAGACTTAATGACACTTATTGCAGCCAGCAAGCTCCTATGAGTCCTTCACGGCTTTCAACAAAAAATATCACACAGTCTTCATGGGTTGCTGGAGGATACTGGGGTCACCCAGTCAGTCCAACTCGTGAATTTTCTCAGCATAAAGCACCTACTTTAGGAATGATGCAGCATGGACAGACAAATTTATATCCCTTGTCACGGTCCTCCAGTCAGAGTTCAGGGTTTGTGTCGCACAGCAGCGGACTGCCATCCTTTAATTCTCAAATGCCATGTAGCCTACCTAATTCTCTTCATGGTTCATTGTGTGGAGATGCAGATCGTGTTTCAGTTTTGTCAGAGCCTGCCTACAAGCCATGGGGATACCCAGGATCTATGTATGCATCAGATACAGCATCACAGTACAGCTTTGCACGGCAAAGAGGTCCAGGAAAAAGTGATGCACAATCTCTCTACAGTTGTGTATCTGCTTTGTCCGAGAGGTCTCATGGTAGAGGTCCTCCTTCACCCACTGCCAGTACTACTTACCTATTTCAGGATGCTCTTGGAAACCTTAGTGAAAATTCTAGTAATAGTAGTTCAACTAGAAACACTACAAAAGTCCGTAAGGCAGACACTACTGTCATGGATGTACAGAAAAGAAATGGAAGTCGGCCAAAGCAAATGCTTAATTATCGAAATCCTTGGATAGCATTTTTCCTGGGTATGAGTATAGCTGCCAATTGTTTCTTTGCCATTCTCCTCTTTGGGCGAGCAGATGTACATTCTCTAATTAGTACATAGTGATTAGTTTATCATGATACAAATTAATTACTGCCATAGGTATTGCTATTACAGGCAATCTGTTCCTTTAGATATAGGTAAGTTTTGAATGTTAATGATGTGTAATTTCCACTAGGCTTTTTTTCTGTTATGGAATAGGTTTTTAAAAGCAGAATCTTCTGCAAAGACAATAAAAAATCGGACTAGTACAAAAAGAAACTCAGAGTCTTCAAGTGATTACATAAAAAAGGGGGGAAATACATTTTAATTGTGGCCATATACCATATATTCTGAATCATATATCTTATGTTCTGAATCATTCCACTGCCTCTGCTCTACTTTTATAATGAATAAATTAAAAATAACATTTGATGGTAGAGTCAGTTAAATTATATTACTGGGACCAAAGATACATAAATGTGTATAATATTACTAAATATAGTTTCCACTGTAGCCTTCTATTACAAGTATGGTGTGTATAATTTAAAATGTTTTTTTCATGTTTAGGGATTTATTTCAGAAATCAGTCAATCACACTGTCAATTAAGATTGTATATCAAATATTATGACACTGAAGCTTGATTTTCATAAATATGATTTATGGATTGCTTTTCACCTGTTACCTGTACCCAGGGTTATCAGGGTTGTATTGAAATGTGATAGATAATAATGTGTATTTTTCTTGGTTAAGTCAACTTCAACATGCTTTAACCTCGCATATGGTTTGCAATGCTCATTTTGTGTATGCATACAGAGAGACTTATTTATATATTCCACAGATATGATTTTGTAATTTGAATGGTTGTTTCAGTGTTTGATATTAAGATCATTATGATATTTTGTATACCTGAAGCATATTCAGATGTTTTTGTTGCCAGTTTGAATTATTGTTAAATTTTGAGTATTTGCTTAATGCTTTGTCAATCTCTGCTTGGAATTTAATGGTATTTAATGGGGGCAAAGCTTTTATATTATACAGATAATTCTTGGTCAAGAAAAATATTTACCCTTTTTGAAAACCACTGGCTCCAAACAGTGAGTTGTGTATGTTTGATAATAAACGACTTTTAATTGATATGCGTCTATTATTTATACGATCCTCCAGATTACCATATTAGTTTCACCTGTGTAGATAGAAAGTGGAGTGGTTTTAGTATCAGAGTATGTGCTTCGAATATTGAAGTTGATTATAAGAAAAATTCTATAAGTCTTCCACTATAGTGAGCATTTCAGGTTTGCCCCCCCCCCCCCCCTCCTTGCCTGTTGTTGTCGTGGGGGGGCTTAGAAGACGAAGACTGAGATCCAATACAGGGATCTCCCCTGCCTAGGGCCTCAGCCCTCGACTCAACTAATTTTGCATGGTCTTTTCCCTCTCCAGCTTTTGTTTCCGTCTCTTCTCCATCCCCTTCTGCTATCTACTTCCTAAGGTGTGAGAGCCGTGCTGAGAGGATGAAAGGCTGACCTAGTGCCAGTCCTGAACGGCCTGCGGAAACTATGGGCACTGTACTCCCGACTAATCTAGCCCTTACCTTCAGTAGCGAAAGGAGGTGGACCGATTAGGCCTATTTACATAATCCAGGTTCCCCATGACCAGTAATGAAAATGTAATCCCTTTATTAGAGGCTATGAGGCTAGCCCCTTTATCAAATAGCCCCAACCAAGGCTCTCCTTTGACCACGGCTCCGAACACTGAAACTACTGCCCACTCCTCAATGCCTACTAGTGCATTACCCACCCAAGCAGAGAATCAATCTCCAGAAGACATTCCTACTCACCCAACTTCCTCAAATTCCACTCCACCCCTGCAACCTTCATCAAACAACCAATCCTCCCTTATTACTACCTTGCAACCTTATTCTCCATCATTCCGTAATACTCCCTCTTCCACACGTCCCCGACCATCCACCACCACCAACCCTACAGATATCTTAAATACTCTGTTTAGCCCAGCTAAATGGGACCGATTTTTCGTGATCCCTGCTACAGCTCCTTACTCAGGCAACACTCTTCTCTTTCAACAATGCCTCCAAAAACAAGTAGGCAGAGTCCCTTTCTATACCAGACGCGATCGCTCCCGTCTGGTAACAGTCAGATCAGAAACTGAATCTATAGCACTATCAAATTTAACTGATCATTCTGGCAACCCCATTCCTGCAGAACCTCATCCAACCCTTAATATCTGTACCGGAACTGTCTCTCTCTCCCCAGCAAACTGCCCAGTCGATACCAAAGATTGGTCAGACTGTGGAGAAGACTTATTAGGATGCCTCAAAGACCAAGCTGTGAAATCAGTACATTGCTACACCATTCCTCCTAAAGGTCAACGAAAGAATCCGACCAATATTGCCAAAATTACCTTCCGTACACATGACCTTCCCTTACGTATCTACATTGGTGGACAATCCCTCCCTGTTCGACCATACCAACCCCCTCCCCGTCAATGTCAAAACTGTTGGCGCTTTGGACATCCTGCCAAACATTGATGTTCCACAGACCGATGCCCAATATGTGCCCAACCTGGTCATAATCGATCAAACTGCTCAGCACAAACACGAACATGTGCTAACTGCGTCGGCCCCTATAATGTATTTTATAGAGGCTGTCCCACTTACAAGTTTGAATCAGAGGTAGCAACTCTCAGATACAAAAATGGTCTCACTTTACGTGAAGCCAGACAGGAAGCATGTCGACAAGGTTTCTCTCATACTCCATATTCTAGCAACATCGTTCGCTCAGCCCATCCCCCTCCACCCCAAAATGTCCCCATTTCCACTTCTACATTCTACATCCCTCAGACCAATTCCTTTGCCACTCTAAACCCAGACACCCCAATCTCAACCACAGCTCCTATCTCAACTACAGCCCCAACACCAACCCCTCTCTCTCCCCGCACTACCAGCAGTAGACAGACTAAACGTTCTAACCCTTCTTCCCCTACAGCACAATCACCTCCACCTACCTATACCTTTGTTCCTGAGACACCAGTCTCCTCTTCCCCCCCTCATAAGAAAACCTTTATTCCACAAAACTCTCCAACCAATTCCATTGCAGAAACAATTACCTTCTCACAAAACTCTCCAACAAACTCCACTGCAGAAACAATGGATGACATTCAAAGCTATATGCTTGAGACGCAAGATCCCATAACTCATGCTCCTTCCACACTTGAAGTGGTTGCCGGTATTCATACCCCTCCTACTAATATTCCCCCTACACCCCTTCCTCCTACTCCCTCTCAACACAACCTAACCCCCTCAATCCCATCCACCACTGATATCCATCCTCCCAATACCCATCCTCCTGATATGCATCCCCCTCTTACTCACAGCACCCCTACACCCCTTCCTCCTAATCCCTCTCAAGACAAAACATCCCCTTCAACTCCAACTATCCATCCTTCCGATATTCATCCTCCTAACACTAATACTCCCCACACATCTACTCCCTCCCAACACAACCCACCCCCTTCAACCCCAACTATAGGCACATTCTCCCTCCCTCCATCCCCTCTATCCTTTGCACTCCCTCCCGGATACACACGAGAATCACTCACGGTACAACAATGCCCTTCTCCAGATTCCCTACCTCCTAATATCCCTCCTTTACACCCCCTCGCTCCTTCCCCTTCAAATTCCCCAACACGTACTTACGTTATCATTCGTAAATCAACTAGGATATAGCTCTCCTACATTGGAATATTCGCGGTTTCCGCTCTCATAGATCAGACCTACGTCATATCCTTGCTTCTTATAATTCATCTATTATCTGCCTCCAAGAGACTTTCCTCACACACCCTCCTATTCCAATTCCCAATTACCGCTTTATCTCTTCCCCACACTCCCTTTATGTCTCGTCTATACTTATCCATCATAAAACACCTTATGTCATACCTCCCATACAAACTTCTCCCCATCCCATCCCATTGACTTTACTGCCTTTGAGACTCTAATTTTCCAACTCCAACCACCTTTCCTCATAGTTGGTGATTTCAACTGCCGCCACACTCTGTGGGGTGACTCTACCACCAACTCCCGAGGCCGATCTCTAGAACGCTTCCTCTTCACAAATAACCTAATTATTATTAATTCAGATCGCCCCACACACTTTGACATGCGCACACAATCCTTTTCAAGCCTTGACCTCTCTCTATGCTCTCCTACTTTACATCTAGATTTCCATTGGTCAGTTCTAGACTACTTCCCCTATAGTGACCACTTCCCAATACTCCTTTCTCCTACTTCATATGTACCACTTCCTAATCCTCCACGCTGGTGCTTTGATAGAGCTGACTGGCCTACTTTCACTTCACTCTCTACTATACCTATCCCTCCACCTCCCTTACCGTCCATTTCAGATATGCTACATTGTTTTACAACCACGATCCTAAGAGCTGCCTATACAGCCATTCCTCGAACTTCAAGACCCTATACTTCTAAATGTGTTCCATGGTGGAATTCTTATTACACCAAAGCGCTTCGCTTAAAATGAGCAGCCTGGAACAGCTATCGCTACAAACGAGGCACCCCTCACCAGCTATCAGCTCTTATTTCCTTTAAAAGAGCATCTGCCCATCTTCGCCGTACAATTAAAAACAGCAAAACAAACAGCTGGCAAAATTATATTTCCTCAATTACATCTTCTACATCTATTTCAGCTGTTTGGCGACGGATCCATAAATTATCAGGCAAACATCCCCCCCATCCTGCACCCGTCCTCCATATTCGAGATATTCTCATCTCTGAGCCTGTCGAAGAAGCTAATGAACTGGGCAACTATTTCAGCCAGGTCAGTAGTGGCTCTCACCTTTCCCCACACTTTTCTTCCATTAAAACCATCAAGGAACACACCCCTATTACCTTCACCCTATCCTCTGATGAGTCCTATAATGCTCCTTTTTCTTCTTCTGAACTCAACGCTGCATTACAGTCGTGCCGCAACACTCATGAAGGCCCTGATGGTATTCACTATCGTATGCTCCGACACCTCCCATCTTCCTCTCTATCCTTCCTTTTAATTATTTTCAACCACATATGGACGTCAGGAAATTTTCCTTCTCATTGGCGAGATCCTCTTATCCTACCTTTCTTAAAACCCAATAAATCAGGTACCCTACCCCAAGATTACCGCCCCATAGCTGCTTGTGCAAACTACTAGAACGAATGGTTAACTTCCGTTTAATGTGGTACCTAGAATCTCATAATCTCCTTTCCCCTTCCCAGTTTGGTTTCCGACGTGCCCGAAGTACAGCAGACCCACTTGCCCATTTCGAGACATACATTACATCGGCATTTGCACGCCATGAATCCGTATTAGCCATATTCTTTGATCTAGAAAAAGCATATGATACCACATAGCAATACCATATCCTCCAACAATTGTCCTCCCTAGGTTTACGTGGAAACATGGGTGTTTTCATTAAATCCTTCCTTTCTAAACGTACTTTCCAGGTCAAGATTGCCTCTTCCACTTCATCATCCTTTCCTCAATTCGAAGGCGTCCCACAAGGAAGTGTGCTTAGTACCACTTTATTCCTTCTTGCTGTAAATGACAGAGCATCACTATATGTTGATGACTTAACCATCTATGCATCTGGCACATCCATACCAGATCTCTGTCAATTCCTTCAGTCTGCAATAACATCAGTAACTTCTTGGGCCACCAATCATGGCTTTCGCTTCTCTACCTCTAAATCTTTCCCCATCCTTTTCTCTCGCTCACGTACGGTCCCCAAACTCCCACTCTTCTTATATAATGCTCCACTCCAATACCGGTCTTCTGGCAAATTCCTAGGCGTTATATTTGATTCCAAATTGTCTTGGCGAGACCATATCTTGTACATCAAAGAAAAAGCTCAACGTCGCCTCCGAATCTTACAAACTCTTTCACATATGTCCTGGGGCTCAGATCGCAAAACTCTCCTCCATCTTCATGTTACTTTGATTCTCTCCACTCTAGATTATGGATGCCATATCTACTCCTCTGCCTCAACCTCTCTTCTTGCTCACCTTGATACAATCCACCACAGCGGTCTCGCTTAGCCCTAGGCGCCTTCCGCTCCTCTCCAGTTGAGAGCCTATATACTGAATCAGGCATGCCGTCCCTCTCTCGACGTCGAGCCCTTCTCTCTCTCCGATGCTATGCTCGATTTCACCAATTTTCCCTTACCAAACTAACTATTCCACAATTCTTACTTCATACCTTTACCTCTTCTCCATGTTTACCAACTCCTCTCCCCGTACGCATGGATACCCTCCTCTCCCATTCCCCCTTTCCTCACCTACGACCTCTCCCACTGTCTGTCCATTCCATTCCTCCATGGCTTATACCTAACCCCTGTATTTGCTCCTCAGTTTTCCCTGACCCACCAAAATCAGATATTCCCCCCTCTA
>NW_020869393.1:276123-283623 GCF_003789085.1 Penaeus vannamei | reverse complement strand
CACACACACACACACACACACACACACACAACACACACAACACACACACACACACACACACACACACACACACACACACACACACTCACACATGTATATATATATATATATATATATATATATATATATATATATATTATATATATATATATATATACATACATACATATATATAAATATATATATATAATATATATATATATATTATATATATATATATACACATACATGCATACATATACATATATATATATATATATATATATATATATATATATATATATATATATATACATACATACATATATATATATATATATATATAAATATATATATACATACATACATACATATATATATATATGTATATATATATATATATATATATATATATTATATATATATATGTTGTGTGTGTGTGTGTGTGTGTGTGTGTGTGTGTGTGTGTGTGTGTGTGTGTTGTGTGTGTGTGTGTGTGTGTTTATATATGTGTGTGTACATAAACATGTGCACAAAGACATTTCAATTCTTCCGTGGATGTCTTTCTTTTATCTGCACCCACATATATGCTTTTTTGAAGAAACAGAATGTATTTTACATATTAAAGCACTCCAGTTTGTCAGATGAAATCTCAGTTTCTGTAGATTATACTCGTGATATAACTACCCCAGAGCACAGTTCGCAAATTAGTGCTATGGTTAAATTACTTCTTTTCTTAGTTGTATGTATTTCAGTAATCAGCGGTATCTGACTTTTTTATGGCATTTGTTGTAATACACTGCTCCACAGCATAAAGCTTATGGAGGTAATGATGTACCATTTGAAACTGGTTAAGTAAGTCTGTTATTGAAGACAGAGGTCCTGCATGTCAAAGAAATCCTTGGAATCTCAGGTGGCACAGAGTTAAGCTCGTAAGGATTACAAAAAAGTTTTAATAAACCAGCAACTAGGCCAGTGTCAGGTCACAAACTTACCTTGACAAAAGAGAGGCGTTCTGCGCAGGGCCCAGTTGGGCCTGGGCGCGATAACGCGCTTTTGCCGGCCCTGGTGCCGTCAAGGTCATCGTGCAGATGCAATCAGGATCCTAGTAGGAATATGTGTTATAACAAGTATATAATACGATATGTGACCATGTAATGACATAAGAAATTTCCGCGCGTGTCGCTAATGAGGACAGCGGCGCCACAGCGGCAGCAACTGGAGAAGGGCCGGAACCTTGATCAGCCGGGAGGCCGCCTGCGTCGGAAGCTCCGTTTACGAAAAAAATCTGATCGGATGGAAACGAAATAAAGTTAACATGTTTTGATCGCCTGTAAACCATATATAAGGCGAACAAAGAAATGTCAGTGTTTATATATCTTACACATAACCAATTTGGCAATTTTTTGTACTTTTTAGAAAAGCAAATTGCATCTCGTGGAATAATAATGTGCGAGTATATCGCAATGAAAGTAGAGATAATTCGTGGTAGCAGCCTCACTAGCTGGTCGATTCTTATTTTAGAAAATCATGCGCGTACTATGAATAATTAATATTGATTAATTTGTTTATCAGATGTGAACCAATGGTGTGATAATTTACATTAAATAAAACGTACATCAAATGTTATCTTGGTGAACATTTAATTAAACAGGTTTCTAGATCCCTCGGCGATACACTACCATTGTTACACTAAACTCAAGTGGTGATTGTAAAGGATTTTCCAGAATAGATGAGCTATTGAACAGACTTGCTTGGTTATATATTTATCAGCCAGTATTTTTATCTCGTTAAACTATTGACAACGTTCACGCATTCTGCTCCCAGTCCCACCATAAATCCTTGTCTTAACAAAGGACAGGTGACTTAGAGGTAATACCTACCGACATTATTGATGTTACTATCGTGAACTGACAAGGCGTGCGTATATCAAGCTAATAAAAAGTGACATATAATGATTGTAGTTGGGCAGTTTCACATCTGGAAAATGTTTGTGTGAGAGAAAAGAAAACCTGTGTAAGAACAGTAGTCACTACTATTATTACTGGTTATAACGATAACAGTCATGATTATAATGTTTTCCACAATAATGATAATACTTACGATAACAGCAAACAATTATGATGATAGCGGTATTAATAATAACAGTAAGAAAGGCAATGAAAAAGATGATAATGGTAGGTAAAATAGTATAGATGGCTGTAGTATTGAAAAATAATGGCGGATTATCATAATGAAAAGGATGATAATGATAATGATGGTTGTAGTAGTTGCAATAAAGATGAGGGAAATAGATATGACAATAAGAATCATATCATTATTGCTATTATCACTATGATCATTATCATTACAATTGTTATCTTTGTTATTGTTATGATCATAATTATCATAATGATAATTATTATTAATAATATAATTCTTATCATCTTTATTATTATCATTATTAATATCATGATCACCATACTCATCATCATCATCATCATTATTTCATCATCAATAATAATACTAATAACAATAATAATAGTAATAATAATAACCTTTGTTAGAAATACATACAGTATATATTCGAAACCGGTTCATTCTCATTCTCAATAATGATAACATTAATAATGATAATGATGATAATAGTGATGATGATAATAATGATAATAATGGTAATGGTACTAACAATAACAACAACAATAATAATACTAACAGTAATAATAACAACAACAATAATGATAATAATAATAATGATAATAGTAATAATAGTAACAATAATAAAGATAATAATATCAATAATGATAATAATAGCAATAATGATAACAATGATAATAATAATGATAATAATGATAGTAATAATAATGATTATTATTAATAGTAGTAGTAGTATCAGTAGTAGCAATAGTACCATTATCATTGCTGTTATTATTGCCATTCTATTATTTTTATTAATATTATTACCGTCATCATTATTATAATTGTTATTACTGTGATTATCATTATTATTACTATTGTGATTGCTATCATTATTATTGCTAATGCTACAATCATCATCATTATCATGATTATCAAAAGTATTGTTATAACCAATATCATTAATATCGTTGTTACTAGTATGAACATTATATTTATCACTAATATTATCATATTGTTACCGTTATTATCATTACTATTAATATCATTATCACTGGTAACAATATTATCAGTATTATCATAAGCACTATTTTAGTTATTATTATTGTTATTGTTAACATTTTTGTTATTGTGATTATTATCATTATCATTACTATCATTATTATTATCATCATAGCCTCATCTTCATCATTATTATCATGATTATCATTAATGTTTTATTTAGAAAATACGAAATAGCTCACTTTGCCTTCTGCGTGTTTGTAATTAACACAAGAAAAATTAATAATAGTAATTGTCCTCATTATCATTTACCGTTTTTTATCAACACATCAATGTTGCCAACAATAGTACCCGCATTATCTTCATTTTCATATTTATTGGTGTAATTCATTCATTTATTTAGGCATAAATTGGACTGGTACTCTATTCATTGGATGTTCAGTTTTGATGACTATGATTCCTCTCTTGCTATATCTGATATCATAGGATGAATGATCAATTGCAACACCATCTTCCACCAATTTCCGTAGAATCGCCATCGCCAGTGGTATTGCCTTCGCCACTATCATTAATCAATATCACTCTCGGCTAAATCGGCGACGACGGCTCCTGGCCATTCTAATAGTGTAGTGTGAACACACTGTGCGCGGCCTGTTGCGCCGGTGCGCGCTCGATTTTGTTTATGGTGTGTGTTGGTGCCGGGCATAGGTGATGTCTTTGTTGTGTGCTGGGTTATGGTCATTGCTGCACGCGCGCCACGCGCCTCCCCGGGTGCCAGTGCCACTCCCAACCTATATTACTTACATATACTGGAACGCACCAGCGGATAGATCTCTTGGAGCGCCGAATACATATATACCCACATTTAGGATAAGGCACGTCGGCAGTGAGCAGTTTGCGCCGCCAGGTCCAGGCTCTGGCTACCCGTCGCTGGGTTCGTTAGTACTTATGTACCTTATTATGTGCCCCCACTACTACACGACAGGATTCCTTCTGGTGGTTTGCTTTGCACCTACTTAAATTATACTTTTTCTGCTGCCAATACCAGGCTAGCCAAAGTTATGGAGCATTACAGTCCTTTACCTTAATTACAATGTATTATATTAATAATGATAATTATGCAATTCGACCCATAATTCAATATATAATACATGTGCGAAATATAAATGAGAAATATGAATAAAATTAATCAGCCAGAAAAAAGTAAAAGAAAAAAAAATTATATTAATATTAAAATATACACACACCACACACATATATATATATGTATACTTATATAATACATATAATTACATATACACATCAACATATTCATATAATTAATATATATTTGAGGTGTTGTATGTTAGTTGTAATGTATATGAATAATATATATATACCAAATATATATATATATTAATATATATGGGATTGGTTGTGGGTGTGTGTTTGATGGTTTGTTAATTGTGTGGGTGTGTGTGTTGTTGTCTCTGGTTTGTTCGTTTGGTTTGTGTGGGGGTGATCACTAACGTGTGTGTGTGTGGTTGAGTGTTGTAAATATATATATGATATAATGTATAGATATAAATAAATATGTGTATATATATATATATAAATATTATATGTTTTGTGTATGTATTGAGTTGTTTGTTGTGTGTAGTGTGTGTGGTGTATATACTGATTTTAGTAGTTGTATATGTGTGTGTTGATTGATATACTAATATTAATACATATATCATTTATATATATATAATAAATATAGTATATATATATAATATATATTATACATATATTCATCTTTATATACAATATGTGTATGTGTGTGTGTAGTATATTAATATACTAGTATAGTTATAATTTCAACACAAACCATAATGATAATATAATCTATGCAATCTGTGTATCAAGTGAGTTATCTAAGGGAATATAATGAGAAACCCGTAAATAAATATACAGAGTGAGTATCAGCATCGAGTAATCCTGGAAATTCCTCGACCCTCATAAAAGCGTTACAGATCTTCCAGTATCACCACCCTAATTGATTCGAAAGCAGTAGTCATTTCTATCTATTCACTTGATCACAGAAATTTTGAACCGTTTTAACTCTTTTACACAATTTTCTCAAGATTTGATCATCTATACAGGTTGAGCTTACATGATTAAGTGACGTTTACCATACGCTATTTATCGCCTCGTGCGCCAGAAAGAAACCTCTTCTCAACTCCTCCTTCCCTCGAATGTCTCCCTTATCCATCTAATATCGCAGTATATGCCATAGTAATGTGATGTTTTCGGGAACAACAAAGCGCAAATACCTGGAGCAAGGTTCATATAAGTACTACTGTTGATGTTGTTGTGTGTTGGGGTGGTGTGGTGGTGATATTCGAGCCGTGTTTGTCGCGCTTGAGACGCCCTTGGTCATGTGTAATGTGGGTGGTGCTGACTTATGTGTGTCCTGTGGCCTAGTGAGCGTTGGTGTCCTTCTGCCTTTGGTGATGTAAGTTGTCAAGTGTGTTGTAGCGTATGTCTTTAATTGCTCATGAGAGTCTCGCAGGCATAACCATATATACTATATCAGCCAAAACAATAACGTGTGTCTACAAACACCAATCGCTCACAGATACCGTATACTTGTGCAAAACATTATGAGTAGTCGACGATAAAATTACAAAACTATCCACTCGCTAGTAATGCACAAAATTCAAAGGGTTAAATTATCCTATTAAGTAAATATGAAACCGAGATAAATATAAGGATTTTCTGTTTTGTCAGAATTTCCCGGTTCTAATAATAAATTATCCGAAATAAGGATTTTCTGTTTTGTAGGAATTTTCGGTTCTAAATTCTAGCGCATTAAGAAAATTAGATTAAGTAACATCACTGCACAAAATTATATGTGGCCAACGGATACTCCAGGTAACAACGCTATCCCAGTGTGCGTCCGGAAATCTACTTTTGCGACAAAAGATGAAGATATGGACAGAACGCTGGGCGCTAAGGAATGAAATTCCCTTTTCCATTCTAGGGTTACTTTTAATTACTATATAAGTATTATAGTGTAATCTAACGTATATATACACTTACCACTCCAACACACACACATATAGTATATTATATATAATATAATATAAATATATATATATATAGTTATATTAATATATAAAATCTCAACTAAGAAAATAATCTAGCGTGATAAATAATATTCTTCAATTAATATATATAAGATAGAGTAATACTAAAATATCTATTAAGAAATCTATAATATTATTCAACGCTGGATAATATGCATACCGATAGTAAAGGCCCCGATACCCACACTAACGTTCATAAACCTCAAATGTCAGTGCTCAAAGCTACAACCGAAATAGACCTTATACCTCATTAATCCACTTAAGGTCTGATAGGTATTTACCAGATACGTGTATATACATATTATATATGTATGTAGATATACACACACATACAATACATAACACACCACACACACACACGGCCACCACCACGCACAACACCACACACACACACACACACACACCACACACAACAACACCACACACACACACACACACAACACACACGGCACACACCACGCACCAACCACCACGCACGCACGCAACCACGCACGCACCACGCACACACACACACACACACACACACACAACACACACACCACACACACACACACACACACACACACACCACACACACACACACACACACACACACACACCCCCACACACCACCGCACACACACCAATAATATATATATATATATTGACCTTGGCTATGACAAACAGTCGACTACTTAGATTATTAAAGTCCTTGCATTATTACAATGAGTAGTTATATTCAATATCGTATCATTATTAATGACACTCCAAAACCTATTATATGGTATACCATATTATTTCTAATATGTGACTAAGTATTCGATATATATATCATTATGTGTAATCAGAGCAGATTATGACTCATTGTTTATAGGAAATTTCATATTTTATATGTAACAAAACTTTTCTGTATATATTTAATAATTTACTAGAACTTACATAATCATGTCCATCTCATATCCTATTCATTCTTTAAAATACCTATTTTAAATGGTAACGTCTGTCCTGAGATAGTATTAGTAGACATCATTAGCTTTACCTCATATAGCTCATTAATTGGCAGGCAATCCACAACGCCACGGGCTCCTCGCCCGGCAGTGTGTGAAGTTAACCGGTTCGTTTATAACTGTATAGCGACTAGCAACAAAAACATATTATTATGAGCCCGATTTCAAATAGAAATAGTAATACAACAGGTAGATTGCCATTCACTAGAGTTTATAATTCAGATTTACTATAATTAAACAAGAAAAACAAATCAACTATAGATTACATATAAATGGAGTAACAAAAACAGTTACATTTGCCAATTATT
>NW_020869393.1:266123-268623 GCF_003789085.1 Penaeus vannamei | reverse complement strand
ACTATATATATTATAATATAATAAATAATATATATATATTAATTATATCATTATCATAATAAAATATAATACATACCTATATATTAGACACACATCCAAACACGCTACACACATCTATACACATACCACACACACAAATATATCAAGACTGAAATATCATTGAGTGATGTGATTATCATATTATTATAATAGTACTAATATAGTAATATACATATATATATATATATCATTTATTTATAGATATATATATATACATATTATATAAATATATAATATATATATATATATAAAATATATATAATATATATTAATATAATTACTAAAATACATATATATATACACACAATACACTATAATATGTATACGTATTATATTAAATATATAAAACATATTAAGTACATATATTTAATAATATATAAAATATATAATTAATTAAAATAATATATAATATATTATAATATATATATATATATATATATAATATAATATATTATATATAATACTTAATATACTTACATATACATATATATATATGATATAATAATAATATATACTATATTAATATATATATATAATATATAATATTATAGATAGATAATATATATGATATAATATAGTTATAATATTATAATGCAAGTATATAATGTATATAAAACCATACACAAACACACCACACACAACACATACACACACAACACACAAAGTTATTTTGATGCAAGGACTTAAAAGCTAACACTAGTGATATACGAAAAATGAATAACCTCACTAATATATATTATAAATAGATATTAATATAAAATATATCATATATATTATATGGTATGTATATGTATATATGTATTATTACATTTAAATTTATTAATAACTAATATATATTAATATATATATATATATATAATACAGATATATTATATATTATATATATATATATAATTATATATATTATATATATAATATATATATTATTAATTAATATTATATATAAGATATATAATATTATATATATGTATACATTATAATATATGATAATACACACATAGCTTCAGTCTTTGATCAAACTTTCGTGTTTGTGTGTGTGATTTGTGTTCTATATAGGTTCGTATATATAAATATATATATTATGTATTATGTGTATAGTGAGGTTATTTAGTGTTGTTTGGTATTGATTATATATATATATATTGTGTTATTTGTATGTATGTAGGTCCTGTTGTATATAAATGTAAATATATATGTTGACAGTGTGTGTATAGCATATCACCTTGTAGGTGTGTATTAGTGTATTGTTGATGTATATATACTACATTGAGTGTGTGTGATTTGATATATGTTATATATATTATATATATATATATATAATATTTGGGTGTTGTTATGTGTGTTAATGTGGTTATTGAGGTTATGTTAGTGGTAAATGTATTATATGTGTATATATATAATAATTATAGTATAATATATATAATATATATATAGATAATTAATATATATATAATATATATATATTAATTAATATATATATATATAATATATATACATATATAGATGTGTTCTCTAAATAGACACACACAAACACGCACACACACACATTACACACACACTTTGTATGTGTTGGATTTGGTGTTAGGTATAGTATGGCAGTTGTTGTATATATATATGGGTGTATTAATATAATATATTAGTATATTATATATATAATATATAATATATATACTAAATATGTACAATATATAATATATTATATAAATATATAGATAATAATTAATATATACATAATATATATAATATAATATACTGAATAATTAATAAATACTATATATATATATATATGGTAGGTGGTATGTGTTTGATATTAGTTGCTATATATATATATATATATATATACATACATATATAGATACATATATATATACTATATATATATAGTGAGTGTTAGTAGTAGGTGTAGTTGTGTGTAGTAGTGTACTATTATGTATGATGGTTAGTTATGTGAGTAGTTTTTGTATATAATACTAATTGTGTGTATATATAATATATATATATAATATATTAAATAATATATATATATATATATACATACCTATACACAACTACACACACATCAACACACACACATACAACAAAGAGTTATTGTAATATCTAAAGTACTATAAAGCTAAATACGACTTATATGATTTACGTAGATAAAAATGGAAACCACTAAATAATAATATACACAATCACTACTACAACATATATATATGGCATAATAATTAGTTAATTATTGTGATATTATATAATAAATATTAATAATTGTGTGTGTGTGTTATGTGAGCTGTATGATGACATATATGTATTATTTTGTATCTATGATATGTATTTTTAATGTTGAGCGTATGTGTGTTGTGAGTGTGTGTGATAATACATTGAGCTAGTGTACATACATACATACAATTGTATGTGTGTGTTGATATAGTTGTAATAGTGTGTGTTGTGTGTGTGAAGTGGTGAGTAGTGTGTGTTA
>NW_020869393.1:228710-238523 GCF_003789085.1 Penaeus vannamei | reverse complement strand
TTTATTTATTTATTCATTTGTTAGCTGTTTATTTGTTAATTTATTTGTTTAGCTTGTTATTTTGGTTTATCTATTCCGTTAGCTGTTTATTTATTTACTTAAATATATCTTTTTAGAGAAAGGGGTTAAACAAAGACACCTTTCTAATGTGCTTTCCATCTCTCGCCTCTCACTGATGATGTTAATGATAATGTTTTATGGTTATAATAATGATAGTAATAACAAGGATTAGTAATGATATAATAAAATAACTATAATAATGAATTATGATAACAGCAATGATAGTAATAATAATAACAACTATGATAGTAAAAAAGATAACAGCAAATAAATAGTAATAACAATGATAACAATGATAGTGATAATGATACTGGCATCAAGTGAGAGTAACAATAAAAATGATTAGTAATATAGATGCAACAGTTATCACTCACAAAAGACAATGTTTCGGTGCAAGAGAGCTTTCAGAAGACCCCCAGACAGCCCCCTCCCACCCGACCCGCTCCCGCTCCTTCAGGCGCTTCCCTCTCGCCCTCAGGACCGCGCATCACGGTGTCCCTGACCTCGCTCCTCGTCCTGTCCACCTTCTTCAACCAGGTCAGCCAAGACGATCCCGAGGACGTCCTACCAAAGCTCATCGACGTTGGTTCCTGGCGCTCATCCTGCAGGAGTTCTTCATCATCCTGTCGCCGTGTACGTCGAGACCCTCCGCCTGGGCGCTGGAGGGCGCGCTGAAAAGGGTCCTGCCGGCGGGGCCCTTCTGCGGGAGGGGCGCGCCGGCCGGGAGCGCGTTCGGCTGGCCCGAGGCCGCGCGAGCAAACAGGCACATGCGGTGCTGTTTGCTTTCACTCTGATTAGTTTGTTGGTTTGCTTCATCCCCGTTTGTATAATGAGCCTCATTGCTCCCGTGAGACCCAAGTGACGGCGGCTCTAGCTGGAGGCGCCACGGGGGGGGGGGGGCCATTCGGGATATTTTTCCCAGTGATATATTTTCCCTGTCAGCACTTTTCCTGGTGATGTAGTTTCTACAATTGATGATTTTACAAAATAATAAATATACATATATATATATATATTATATATATATATATATATATATAATAATAATATAACAGAGCGTTCTGTTCGATATTGAATGTTCGACACCCCTCCTTACGACACATTTTCTGGTAGCTTACACACACACCGCGCTCACGCGCGCTATAACTGGCAAGATATAAGCGAACTGCATCAAAAGAGAATAATTTGAAAAATTGAATAAAATTGGGATTCGACCTGCGGTACTTGCTTCACGCAGAGAACCCATTTTGTTTCCATAAACCAAAATTGGAAAGCAATTCCTGTATGCGTGTAGACGGCAAACATAAAAAAAACAGTTGTCACGATTCAGAATTCCCATATCAACAATGTTAACCACGTCTGCCACTCGGCGGATCTAAACTTAACAAGCACAACACTAAACATACATTGTAAATGACCAATCTGCCATACACCATCGAGTAACTGTTTTACAACTGATGACACCTCTCACACGTCAGCAGGATGGAACCTTCTGTTAGTCCGCGATCCTCGCGCCACAATCCCGTCGATTACGTTCATGATTACGCAACAGCTATCCTTAATTTCTATATTCTGCTATCTACTTATGCTGTTATTATTAAATTATGATATTATCATCTTTATCAATCAATTATGTATTATGTTACGATTGTTAATACTATTATCATCATCATCAATTAATATTCAATATCATTATGTCATTGCACCAATATACTATCAATCATTACTATGTTTATCATCCCGAAGGAGGTTATGTTTGGTAGAGTGGTTAGTCGCAAAAGACCTCGAAAGCATGTAACAGATGTTTTTTTTTTACCAGGGTTGTCTATCCCACTGGATGACATAAATCCTGATCCAGGAATTTTAAAGGATTCAAGGAACACGGTCGTGCACCAAAGGGAAGTGGAAAAGAATATTGCATCAGTTGACCCTATTCTCTTGGGCTATAATGCGCTATATGATGTGTTCGTAGTTATATTGTACTATTATATCAGAATCCTCTTCCTATATTATAATCATGTATTTATTACAAATTTATAACATCAAAATTACTTTTAATCATATACCGCCATTACTCACAATCATCAAATATTCAGCGAATTAATTGCTATAGCCTGGATTATCTGCTGCACTCAGAACCTTGCCTCGTAAAAGCTGATCGTCATAAAGCTACCTCGTGTCGCAATGAAGATAAGACATAAAATGGAAAAAACATTAGAGGAAGTCTTTTCAAAAATATACATTGCATTCCGATTCGGACTGAAACGGTCCTCTTATGTGTTATTTTCTGTCTTGTCTGGTTTTGCGAGAAAAAGACCCTAACTTCTACTTCCACCACTGCCACCACAACAAGAAACACATCATCACCAGTCGTCCAAGAGAAAATTGTCCACACCATTGGTAACAGTTCAGGGATAAGACCACCACTGTCAACAGCAAGTTCTAGTTCTGTTATGAATACTTCTAACACAGAAAATTCTGCTGTTAATAATAACAATTGCCTCAACTATGAGTTTTGCAAGAATGAGAAATTGAACAAGTATTATCAGCGCCTGTCTGAATATTCAGTTGACAAGGTAAGTCACTTGTTTGGACCATCTCATTATAAGATATAAGGCTTGCATTACTATTTGATTAAACAATATAGGGTAATTAACTACGCTCATTCAGCAGATGTGCACTAACTCTTTTTCCTGTTGTGCATTTTTCAGTTAAAACGGATGACAGACCGTGAACTCCTAGATTTAGGGCTGACAAAAAGTGCCCTAACAAAGCTACGGCGTGTCCTGGCTGGTTTAGAATCCCCTAATTACCACTGTCCAAATGGCTTTACCAGTCCACCAGCTACCCCACATGCGCACTCATTACCCCAGGCAAACCATACATCTTTCAGTCAGTCAGATAATGCCACTCAAAATCAAATTATGCCTAATGTTAACCAGAGCAGTTTACAAAGTCAAGCCAGTTCAGTGCACAATCCTCCTATCACCACCATCACTTCCAACAGTACACACAGTGTGCACACAACACACACATCAAATGCCACACACTCAGCACTGCAGAGCCAAACACAAAATCATGGAAAAACTTATCAAAACACAAATATGGAACATCCTGTAAATGGAACATCAGATCGACAGAACAGCTCTCCCCCTAACACCACCCTGACCCCAACTCCAACCACTACCACCACCACCACTATCTCTTCCTCTTCCCCCTCCTCAACTTCTTCCTCCTCTTCTTCCTCCTCCTCTTCCTCCTCCCCCTCCTCCTCCTCTTCTTCTTCTTCTTCTTCTTCTTCTTCTTCTTCTTCTTCTTCTTCTTCTTCTTCTTCTTCTTCTTCTTCTTCTTCTTCTTCTTCCTCCTCCTCCTCCTCTTCCCTGGAATCTGAAGTGCCATCATCTGCCCTGAGCACCACCACCTCTGGTGCTGTTACTGTGGTAACTATCACATGTGCCAGCCTTATATCCCCAGCTGTTTCTCTTGGTAGCATTGCTGCAACAACAAGCACATCTGCCTCTCCAGTTGCAGCAACACAAGTCACTCAATGTCATACAGTCACAATTCCACCAAGTCAGAAATTACCCAGTGTTTCACAACCACCACCATTTTCTTCATGTAGCGGAAATTCCGCTACACCTGTAATCACTGCAGCTATGAACGTGCAGAGTTCTCATTCAAACTGTAGCTCTGCCATACCTTCTACTACCTCTCATCCCACATCTGCTGTGCCTACTTCTGTCTCAGCTACTAACTGTGTTCCTCACTACATGACAACTCCACCTCCGTGCATCCAGCTGAAGACTCCACCACTATCAGGTGGCTCCAGTCAACACCACATAGCTACTCAGCCTCAGCATGGCCAGCTTAGAACACCCCCACCTCCACTGTGCGTTCCTCCCCGCACACCTTCGCGAGAACCAGCTACTCCAAGCACAAGCAATGGGCTCAATATCAGTAATGGATCCCAGCAGGTCAGAAATGTGATTGCTTGAATGCCAGGCTTTCCAGTTTTGTTTTACTAACATTTGTATAATGAGGACTTTTTGTCATACTCTTAGTGTACTCCTCATATAATGGTTTAACTAAGGTCCTGCCTCTTCTTTACATCATGCATTCATGGCCGTCACCTCTAGTTTTAAATAATCTTCCATCTATCTGCCTTTTGTCCTTTTCCTCCTTTATTTGCCATTCCCAGTCCTCTTTCAGTTATCTCATATTGTTCTCCAACCTCTAACTCCTCATTAACTTTCTCTTCCTTTTCCTCTTCCTCCTTCCATTTCTTCCATATATTCTCCCTTTCTACCCAATTGCCCAAATCTTCCTCTTCCCTCTTTGCCTGTGCTTTCTTTTTCCTTTTCTCTTATCCCTGTGTACCCTTCTGTATCTTTTATTTCCATTCATAAGGAAAGCTTTTCCTAACGGTTATTCATTCAGTTTAAGTGTATGTCAGTTACTCAATCTTTTGTAATTTAGATATTTTTACCTAAAATGAATGACATTAACTACCCAAACATACTACTCATTATTTGTTTGCATCATATTTCAGAAACATGTGTGGGTTAGGGTGGTGGGGGGTATATATATATATATATATATATATATATATATATATATATATATATATATATATATATATATATATATATATATATATATATATATATATATATTCCATTATTTCACTGGTTTGAAGTTATGTTTATGGATGTGCTAAAGGTATTCTTATTGTTTAAGACTGATTGATATAACACCTAAACTGTAAAATATATAAATCTTTTCTTTTCAGGCCTTCTACACTAGCAACAATGGACCAGGTGTAAAGAGTGGTGCAGCTGCCAGTTGTAGTATTGCAGGACCCACCCCATCCTTGCCTGGGAGTATAACTGGTTACAGCAACCCGGTAGGCATGCACACCTCCTCTGGGAATATGCCGCTTCCTGCCTATACTTCTGCAGCAACTGTAGCTTATACTGTAGCCAATAATATGAACATGCCTGTTTATACATCCTCTGGGAACATGGGTGTTCCCCCACCCACTAATGGAGGGTTGATGCCAATGGTACCTCCAGGAAGTTCATATCCTACCACCTACTTGTACCCACTACTAGGGGGCCCTGCAGGCTCGCATACCTATGTTCCTCCAGGGTCTTATGCTGCCCAGCATCCCCATAGACCTGTTTATATATCACATATGCAGCCAATGGGCCATGTAGCCCACATGAAGCCCACACATCAACCAGGAGGACATGTGGGCACTGGGGGTGGCAGTAGAGGTGGAAGTAGCAGCAGCAGCAGTAGCATTAGCAGTGGCAGTGTACGAGGATTCAACAAGGTTGGGCAGAGGGGCCACGGTCCAATCAAAGGTGGCACAAGGTCGTCGGACTCTTCTCCTTCATCCTCGCAGTATTCATCCCCACCACAGACACCTAGTCCAGATCATACACGTGACACAGATAAACGAGGTAAGTTTTACACATTTATGCTATAATGAAGTTGTTATTAAATAAATTTTTTTGTGCTTTGAGTGAGTGTAAAGAAGTATGAAGTATGTATAAGGTAATCCTGTTCATCTTTGACAAAGAGCTGTATATTTAGGACGTGGTTTTTGCATTGTTTACAGTACTATTGATGAAAATAGAATTTGTAAAAGTAAGCCCTGAAAGTGCATATATCCCACTTAATTGATTTAGAAAATATAAAATGTTATTGAAATATTTAATAGGTAACACATTGTTACATTTTAGTTTTTCTGTGATGCAGGAAGAATGTGTGTATTTTATTTTATTTATTTTCTAATGATGTAGTTACATAATGTTAAACTGGGATGTTTTTGCATCAGGAGTTTGTAACTAAGACATTCATTTTAGTATGTGAATAACAAGCCTTATAGTAATGAAGATAAATATTTAACAAGTGTGTTTGTGTTTCCCCAACTTTGTCTAAGCTTCAGATCTTAGGTCCTCTTTTGTATTCTTTGTTATTTATTCTCTTTATTAGAACAAATGCAACATTTTCTTGTTGCTAAATGATCCTGGGTAATGAGAGCTGTAACAAATTTTGTTTTGTTCAGAATAAATTTCGAAAAACTGACAAAGCAAAAGTATCTTCTTATTGTACTTGAAGTTGATGGAGTTCTAGCTTCATAGAGTCAGCTCTTTCAGACTAATTAGTTGAGATAACAGTGACTAGAAATACACCCTCATTGTTTGACAAACTATTATGGCAATAACTAAAGCAAAATTTTGCTGTTCACTTGATGAAAAGGCTGGTGTGATACTTGCGTTGTCAGCTTTTTATGTGTGTCTTTTTTTCCTATTTTTGGTGTTACAACATTTTGTTAGCTTTGAATAATAGTTGTGATTAACTGTCTTAGGTACATGAGCTCTTTTACTCCTTTAGTATACTCAGTATTAACCCAGTGCCGACAGGTAAAAATGTTTGGCAAGTGGACGTAAGAACGGGATTGTTGGTGAACATCAGCAGTTTCCCCTGTTTGTGTCAGGCTTGATCGGTAATTTGCGAGCGACATTTAGCACCTAAAAGCTTTTATTTTGCTATAATCTATAAACATATTAAAATTTTGAAGGTTTACTTTCATTATAGGTGCTATTGCCTAAAATCTTTACTATATAAATGAAGCCGCTACTATCGGAGAAAAACAAACTCCGTCTGACAAGCTAATGGCGTGGGAATGGGCATGATATGATGCTATCTGTGTTTCGGTCAACAACAGCCTTGGCATGTACGTACATGCCACCCGTCGGCTACGGGTTAAGACCATTTTACTTGAGGTAAAAAATTTTACTTAGGATAATTTGTTTACAAAGTATTGTTCACCAATGCAATGCCTTTTCATTCTCAAGTCAGATGTTATTTTATTTTTATGTTTTTCACAGGTAAAAATGATGGAACTGAACCAGGGGAAGCAGGGGAAACTGTAGGACTAATAGGGTCAGGTGCTAGTGAAGAAGGAACTCCACCCCCATTGCACCATCCCCCTAATCCTGTCCTGATGCCTCCTCACACTGGCTTAGCACAACCCCGTTATGTGCAGTACCAGCCACTAAGCTACGTGGGTTTTCACCAGGCAGGTATAAGGTACCAGGGTTTGCCCTTGTCAGCCCAGACACATGTGGTGGCTCCTAGAAATCCTCTTCCACTGAATGGGGACAAGTCCAGCCGTGAGACTACGCCCCCTGCACCAGTTTCCTTACCGCTGGTTCAGCAAGATCCACAGTGCTGTATACGATCTACTGACAGTAATGTTGCCCCAACCACATCAGCTGGGGGGAGTCATGGGCGTAATGGTGGCTCTCCTCACACAGTACCCTCCCACCCAGATGGTTCTTTGCCTCCTGTAGCTCTCACCCCTGTCCCAAGTATTGCCTCAGCCACCACAGCCCAAGTACCTCCTGGTAATTTGTGTTCTGGAGCAAGACATAGTAATGTACAGTACAATGCCCCAAGTTACCCAGTGCTCATGGGTACACACATGTTTCCTCACCTTCCAGGATTTATGCCAGCCCATAGCTCTGGTTTGTCGAATGGCTTTGTATCCCCTTCATTACCTCCTAACATAGCCTTTCCCCCAATGGGCAATGGAATGAATGCAGAATTTGGTGTATATGGAGGTCAGTATCCGGTGTTAGGAGGTAACTCTCAAGGTGGTGGTGGTGGTGGTGGTGGTCCGGCCACTGCTTGTGGAACCCCAAATGTGATGGGGCCCCCATCCACTCCGGGCCCTGGCCTTGCTGCTGGGCTGCCTTACCCTCACCACTATGTCCTGCCCCACACACCCAATCCGTCCGCCGGTGCAAAGAAGACTTGCTACAACTGTGGGCAGGTGGGTCACCGCGGTGCTGAGTGCAAGGAGGCAAACATAGAGGAAATGTGCAAACGTACCAAGGACCGTCCGGTCTGAGTACAAAATATCATGGTGCAATAATAAAAACACAGCCACCCATTATGCCAGCACTGTGGAACAGAACTCTCAGCACAACTGACAAAGCTACCTTAGGTCAAGGGCTGAAAATTGTGTGTTGATAGTCATCATCATTTGCAGTTTTGAGCATCAAGCTGACTGTGGTTTTAAAGTAAATGTTGTTTTACTTACATAGACTAGTCCATGACGAATGCAGATGCAAGAGTGGTCATGTTATTGGTCAATCTAGTGCCAACAATTTTCCTATCAAAACTCATATTATTTCATCTGATAGGGGTATAATTAGGAATGATGGTTGATATAAGTATGCAGCTGAATTATTTTTCAACAGTGAGAAGTTTATAGTTCTGAAATGAATTTTTATTTATTGAAGATTAAAAGGAATATGTTAAGTATTGTGTATGTTAACACTATTTGTGATTATTGATGAGAATGTAGTCAGTGAGTATTCAGGAGGCCAAAGAAGTAACAGATGATGGATAAGCCAGTGATATTATTGTTAGCTCGTGGAAGATAATTCTGTCAAGGACAGGAAAATCTCTTGCATTATAGTGTCATTAAATTTACTATAAATCACTTTTTTGTTTTGGAAATATAAAAGTGATACCTTGAACAATGCTCAGTAACTTTTTTCACATTGGCAAAAGGTAAATCTTGCATCAAATTCTGTGAGACAGCTTTTTCATCTTATAGTCTAAATCTGGGTATAAAAAGTTCTTTTAGAAATTGTTTGCATGTGTAATTGGAGTTGTGAAGCTTAGTTACTAAGAGGTTGGGTCAATATTTCTTAGAGAAAGTGACTCATAATGTACTTTCTACATTCATTATTTGTATAAAGGCAATCAGATTCTTTGGCAGCTTTAAAAATGCACCAGAGTTTAATGAATCAAATTAAAAGATCATGAAAAAATGACACTCCCTGCCATAACTATAGTGAGATTCATATTACAATACAAGCATCCAAAGAATATATAGAGATTTAGTGCAAATCCAGGTGACTTACTAATGCCCTTTCATGTTTGATTAAAACAGGGTCCAGATGCTTATGCTCATATTACCTGATATTATTATTATTTTATGTGAGGCCATAATATTTTTAAGTCACGTAGTACCCACTAAATAACTTTTTTTTTTTTTCTTAAGTTTTCTTTCTTTTTCTTTAATGTGCCCAGCACCCAGTTTTGTATTACGTTGTATATCTTTAATCACGGTTAGGAGAGAATAGCTCTTTAAAAGGAAGGTTCCATGGAAGACCACAATATCCCCAACTATGTGAATGCACTTTTACAATGTGGGGGCTGCATAATTAAACATTTCTGAAGAAACAAAGGAAAAATAAAATACTTGTGTATACCTGTGCCTCTGAATATATGTAATTGTGTTAGAACTCTAAATGGAGAGACATTAGTACTATGTTCAGTGTTTATTGTACAACTCTCAGATTAGGCATGAATCCTGAAGAAATAAATAATTATAGAAGAGTTCTGAAAGGCAAGACAGTGCTGCTAAGTATAGATATTTCTGCAGTATGCGATCCGGGAATTGCTCTCTTCAGCAGTTTGAATATTCAGTTTTCAATATTTTATTCTGAAAGTATGCGAGAGACTGTGGTCAAGCTTGAGAAAACAGCAATAAGTTTAGCGTGGTCAGACATCCATTTTGGGAAATTGTGTTCTTGTTGTTATTTGTTTTTGTTTTCATTGTTATTAATTTTTGCATTTTATAAAACAAAATACAAAAAAAAGTGCATATAGATAAAAACAGGAGAGATTATTTTAGCAAAAAGTGGAACAGTTCTTTCTTTATAT
>NW_020869393.1:208710-218710 GCF_003789085.1 Penaeus vannamei | reverse complement strand
TTATTTATATTATTATTATTATTATTATTATTATTATTATTATTTAGAGAGAAAGATGCAGCCAACTTTGCGTGTCTTAATGAAACTGATGTGAGCATGTGTGTTCAGTCTGGGTCTGTGACATCTGATCTCTTTGAACAGTAACCAAAGTTGAACTTTGTTTGTGATTTTTTAGTCATACAGAGATTTCATCCAGAATGAAATGTTTCAGATTACGTTGTGCAAGACAAAGAGACACCAAGGAGCAATAAGCAATGCATTCTTGTTTTACTGTTTTGCTTCATTCTCTTATACTGTGCTTTTATTATTTGAGTTGTTTATGGTAGAAGTCAGAGGTTTTTATTCAAGAAATATACCAGTCTTATACAATGTTTAAAAAAAAATTCATGGTTTTCCAAGTATTTCGTGTTATTAAATTTGCCATTCCATCACAATTGATAGACAGTAGACAATATTCCCCATGTGCCTGTGAAGCTGTTCTTCTAGAAGGAAATCAGTTTTGAGGTTGACTCTTCTCTCAAGCAAGTTATGACAATCTGAAGACAAAAACTGTGAATGAGCATTTGAGTAACTAAGTCATAATGATTATTATGACAAGGCCAATGATTGTCACCGTATAGACGACACATTGTTGTTATTTTGGGAGTTTTTGAACACTTAAGTCTTTATTGTAGAGTAATGGAACTTACATAAATCATATTATAAATGGGGTCTTCATTGTCACTTTCTCTCACTAAAATGGAAAAAAGGAAATGTTATATTCATTTTGGTTACTTATATGTATGAATAGGTTTGATATTGATTTTGCTGTTACTATTGTTTATTATTATTATTAATTATTGATTATTTATCATTATACTTATTAGTAGTAAGGTGACTATAATGATTATGATTATTATTGTTATGTTATTTATCATGATTATTGTTATTATTTTTGTTTTTATTATTATTATTAGTATTGATTACAACCATTACCATGACTATTACTGTTGTTATTACAACCATTACTATTGCTATTACTGTTATTATAATTGCTTTCTTGTAATGGTGTTCATTTTTATGATTATGATTATTATTTTCAAGTTTTTATTATCATTCTTATAAATTTATAGCAAATGGGAAAAAGTAATGTTCATTATTTCAGAACTGGCACTTATCCAGTGATATACTGCAACATGAAATCACTCTCCGCTGCAGCTTTGCTTTGTTGATTTAATATATACAGAGGTCTCCACAAATGCACAGTTACCAAGGATACATTTACTAGGCCTACATGACTTAAAATGTTTACGTTATTATTACTATTAATTATTATTAGTATTATTATTATCATTATCATTATCATTATCATTATTAATGTCACTTATTACTGTATTAGCTTTATTATTGATGTTGTTATTATTATTATTATTATGATGATGATGATGATGATGATGAACATAAATATTGTAATGTTATCAACAGTAATTTTAATGTAAGTTCAGGTATTTGTTTTAAAATGGAAGGAATAGGGTAAACTTCAAAGTTCAGGAAGGCCTATGGTTTGTGTTGATGGCTATGCATGTGGAGCCAATAGTTAAATTTGAAAACAAATAAACAAGAAATTAGAAAAGTAATTATGCCAAAAAAGAAAAAAAAAGAAAAAAAAATGAAATGATGTAAAAAGATGTATGAAAGATAAAATTGACCAAATTTTTAATTTTTTAGAAATAATTTTTTCTTTTGTTGATTTATTGAAATCCGTTTGTTTTTATTTGATTCTCTGTTTCTCCTTTTTGTTTATTGCTGTTCCTTTTTTTTTTTTTTTTTTTTTTTTTTTTTTTACTACATCCTTAAAGGAATGACATGAAGGTACTTTACTGGAGCTTTTCAAAACTTGCAAGTAAGAATCCCAATATTGCACTTACAAAATTCCTTGCAAAAGGAGTATATAACCCACTCAGCTCCCAAACCCCTACTTAAGAAATTATAGTAAAATCCTATAAACCTCAAAAAGAACGTGATGGAAGAAATATATGGCTATTACATAGATCTAATGCTGGTTGTAGCAGATCAAAGAACGGAAGCAGCAGCCAGGCTGGTGGAATGCAAGTGTGATTACATTAAAGAAAACTTATATATATATACATTAGAAAAAGGAAAAAAAAAGTATACATGATAAATTATACTTTTTTCATATAAAACTGTTATTACCACTTTGTGCTAAAATAATCCACTTCATGTATTGCAAAATGAAATTGTAATTTTAAGTTGGCTTTATTCCTTGTGTCATGAATTTCTCTGTTTACTAATAAATATAGTGTTATTATTTATTATATGTAAATTTAAGGGAGAAATATTAATATTTTAATAAACAAGCATATACATATATGTATATGAATGTGTACATGTGTGAGGTTTTCCCTTAAATCATAGATATATTTATCAGATTCTTTATAAATTTTTTTTGTCACATTTGAATTTATACATAGGCTTAACAAATGATATTTAACTTTATTAGTTTTTCTTGATAGTAAATTACTGATACTGGAGCATCTCCCTATAACCTATTGTATCATTAAGTGCAACATTGTTTTTATAAATAATTGAGTGTGCACGTATTAATATGGCAGTCATGTACTTCCTTCAGAACCTCAACTTTTCTTTTTATGATGTCAAATCCTAGAAGTTGCACTGGAAGACTTAATGCAGCTTTTTGCAAATAAGTTTAGTCACAACTAGTCAGGTTGTAGTGAGCAGCAAACTGGGAACTTTTTAAGTGAATACCCTTGTTAATAAGTATAGAAACAAAGAAAAAAATATATATAAATAAAAAGAAAAAAAACAAGAAGAAGTGAAAGTAAAAAATAATGGTATATTTAATTTATGTACTTTTTAAATTGGTTATATATATATATTTTTTGTTACTGTTCTTTAGTTTGACAAGTTGCTTTAATGCATAGGCCACTACTCATTATTGTGTATGATTAGGATGTGTATGATTTGTTAGTTATCATATTGGTTTTTCATTGTTCGTTTTACGACAAATTTTTGTTGAACCTTCAAAAATAAGATCAGGAGAATGGAGAATTCATAGAATGCTCTTTGCAGTCCTTATCTCTATTAAATTTTATGCAGCAGACTGTACTCTCAATATACTTTGTGATTATGAAAAAATAAGTCAAAGTTCCTGAGAATCTGCAGGTATGTTGTTTATAAAGTTCTACTTGAATTCAATTTCTCTGTTGTTCATCATCAAATGGTATTATCACAGGTAGCAGGATTTTTTTATGACACGAAGAATTGTTTTTCTTTTTTTATTGGTTGTCTAGAGGAAATGCAAAATGGATAGCATTTATTTTTTTTTAATGTCCTAATTGGTGATTCATGGCCAATATGTTAGCAAAGCAAGTGATACTCATAAAACCAAGCAAAAAATTGCAATGCTGATGTTCCTTGGCTGGCATTTGGTGCAAATGTTTTTTCTGCTATGGAGGGTTGGCAACTTTTGTATATTTGTATATAGGAAAACTGTTGCTATGTTTTCTTGTCAATATGAAAGTCACAAAGTTTGAGGTATATTTCTAGTAGAAAATTTATTGTAAATATTTTATGCAGATATGCATTGTCTCATTGTCATGAAACGATTGGTATAAAATAAAGGTGTTAATACCAGCATTTCCCTTTTTCTTCCTGAAATTTCCTTGATAAGCACTTTTTATTTTTTGCCCCCCCCCCCCCCCAAATCCCTTGCCCGTTGTTGTCGTGGGGGGGGGGGGCATAGGAGACGCAGACGGAGACCCATAGTAGGGATCTGAAAGGATGACTGTGCCAGTCTTGAACGGCCTGAGGGAACTATGGGCACGATATTCCCGTTTTGTTGTTTAGCCCTTACCCCTCAAGGAGACCCTGAGGGGTAGACTTCATTTCCCCAACATAGCCAAGGCTTCTCATGGCCAGTAATGAAGTAATATCCATATTAGAGGCACTGAGGCTTGCCTCTTCATCAAATAGCCCCCCCCCAATCCCTTGCCTGTTGTTGTCGTGGGGGGGCTTAGGAGACGAAGACAGACCCAATACAAGGATCTCCCCTGCCTAGGGCCTCAGCCCTCGACTCAACTAATTTTGCATGGTCTTTTCCCTCTCCAGCTTTTGTTTCCGTCTCTTCTCCATCCCCTCCCCCCCAATCCCTTGCCCGTTGTTGTCGTGGGGGGGCTTAGGAGACGAAGACTGAGACCCAATACAGGGATCTCCCCTGCCTAGGGCCTTAGCCCTTGACTCAACTAATTTTGCATGGTCTTTTTTCTCTCCAGCTTTTGTTTCCGTCTCTTCTCCATCCCCTTATGCTGTCTACTTCCTAAGGTGTGAGAGCCGTGCTGAGAGGATGAAAGGCTGACCTAGTGCCAGTCCTGAACGGCCTGCGGGAACTATGGGCACGGTACTCCTGACTAATCTAGCCCTTACCATCAGTAGCGAAAGGAGGTGGACCGAATAGGCCTATTTACATAATCCAGGTTCCCCATGACCAGTAATGAGAATGTAATCCCTTTATTAGAGGCTATGAGGCTAGCCCCTTTATCAAATAGCCCCAACCCAGGCTCTCCTTTGACCACGGCTCCGAACACTGAAACTACTGCCCACTCCTCAATGCATACTAGTGCATTACCCACCCAAGCAGAGAATCAATCTCCAGAAGACATTCCTACCCACCCAACTAACTCTAATTCAACTCTACCCCTGCAACCTTCATCAAACAACCAATCCTCCCTTATTACTACCTTGCAACCTTATTCTCCATCATTCCGTAATACTCCCTCTTCCACACGTCCCCGACTATCCACCACCACCAACCCTACAGATATCTTAAATACTCTGTTTAGCCCAGCTAAATGGGACCGATTTTTCGTGATCCCTGCTACAGCTCCTTACTCAGGCAACACTCTTCTCTTTCAACAATGCCTCCAAAAACAAGTAGGTAGAGTCCCTTTCTATACCAGACGCGATCGCTCCCGTCTGGTAACAGTCAGATCAGAAACTGAATCTATAGCACTGTCAAATTTAACTGATCATTCTGGCAACCCCATTCCTGCAGAACCTCATCCAACCCTTAATACCTGTACCGGAACTGTCTCTCTCTCCCCAGCAAACTGCACAGTCGATACCAAAGATTGGTCAGACTGTGGAGAAGACTTATTAGGATGCCTCAAAGACCAAGATGTGAAATCAGTACATTGCTACACCATTCCTCCTAAAGGTCAACGAAAGAATCCGACCAATATTGCCAAAATTACCTTCTGTACACATGACCTTCCCTTACGTATCTACATTGGTGGACAATCCCTCCCTGTTCGACCATACCAACCCCCTCCACGTCAATGTCAAAACTGTTGGCGCTTTGGACATCCTGCCAAACATTGCCGTTCCACACACCGATGCCCCATATGTGCCCAACCTGGTCATAATCGATCAAACTGCTCAGCACAAACACGAACATGTGTTAACTGCGGCGGCCCCCATAATGTATTTTATAGAGGCTGTCCCACTTACAAATTTGAATCTGAGGTAGCAACTCTCAGATACAAAAAAGGTCTCACTTTACGTGAAGCCAGACAGGAAGCACGTCGACAAGGTTTCTCTCATACTCCATATTCTAGCAACATCGTTCGCTCAGCCCTTCCCCCTCCACCCAAAAATGTCCCCATTTCCACTTCTACATTCTACATCCCTCAGACCAATTCCTTTGCCACTCTAAACCCAGACACCCCAGTCTCAACCACAGCTCCTATCTCAACTACAGCCCCAACACCAACCCCTCTCCCTCCCCGCACTACCCGAAGTAGACAGACTAAACGTTCTAACCCTTCTTCCCCTACAACACAATCACCTCCACCTACCTATACCTTTGTTCCTGAGACACCAGTCTCCTCTTCCCCCCCTCATAAGAAAACCTTTATTCCACAAAACTCTCCAACCAATTCCATTGCAGAAACAATTACCTTCTCACAAAACTCTCCAACAAACTCCACTGCAGAAACAATGGATGACATTCAAAGCTATATGCTTGAGACAAAATCCCAAAACTCATGCTCCTTCCACACTTGAAGTGGTTGCCGATATTCATACCCCTCCTACTAATATTCCCCCTACACCCCTTCCTCCTACTCCCTCCCAACACAACCTAACCCCCTCAATCCCAACCACCACTGATATCCATCCTCCCAATACCCATCCTCCTGATATGCATCCCCCTCTTACTCACAACACCCCTACACCCTTTCCTCCTAATCCCTCCCAAGACAACACATCCCCTTCAACTCCAACTATCCATCCTTCTGATATTCATCCTCCTAACACTAATAATCCCCACACATCTACTCCCTCCCAACACAACCCACCCCCTTCAACCCCAACTATAGGCACATTCTCCCTCCCTCCATCCCCTCTATCCTTTGCACTCCCTCCAGGATACACACGAGAATCACTCATGGCACAACAATGCCCTTCTCCAGACTTCCTACCTTCTAATATCCCTCCTTTACACCCCCTAGCTCCTTCCCCTTCAAATTCCCCAACACGTAAATGTGTTATCATTCATAAATCAACTAGGATATAGCTCTCCTACATTGGAATATTCGCGGTTTCCGCTCTCATAGATCAGACCTACGTCATATCCTTGCTTCTTATAATCCATCTGTTATCTGGCTCCAAGAGACTTTCCTCACACACCCTCCTATTCCAATTCCTAATTACCATTTTATCTCTTCCCCACACTCCCTTTATGTCTCGTCTATACTTATCCATCATAAAACACCTTATGTCATACCTCCCATACAAACCTCTGTCCCGTGCACAGCTATTCGCATCTTTCTTCGCCGCTGGATCACAGTGATTTCAGTCTACTCCCCATCCCATCCCATTGACTTTACTGCCTTTGAGACTCTAATTTCCCAACTCCAACCACCTTTCCTCATAGTTGGTGATTTCAGCTGCCGCCACACTCTGTGGGGTGACTCTACCACCAACTCCTGAGGCCGATCTCTAGAACGCTTCCTCTTCACAAATCAACCGCCTCTCCCTACAGTTGGCGGCGCAGGCCCGCAGCCAACACGACCAGCGACAGGGCCTTCCATCCGTCCGGCAGGAGCGGGAGCCTGGCGGGCGCTCGGGGGGGACCGCCCGCCCGCCAACCTAATTATTCTTAATTCAGATCGCCCCACACACTTTGACATGCGCACACAATCCTTTTCATGCCTTGACCTCTCTCTATGCTCTCCTACTTTACATCTAGATTTCCATTGGTCACTTCTAGACCACTTCCCCTATATTGACCATTTCCCAATACTCCTTTCTCCTACTTCATATGTACCACTTCCTAATCCTCCACGCTGGTGCTTTGATAGAGCTGACTGGCATACTTTCACTTCACTCTCTACTATACCTATCCCTCCACCCCCCTTACTGTCCATTTCAGATATGCTACATTGTTTTACAACAACGATCCTAAGAGCTGCCTATACAGCCATTCCTCGAACTTCAAGACCCTATACTTCTAAATGTGTTCCATGGTGGAATTCTGATTGCTCCAAAGCGCTCCGCTTAAAACGAGCAGCCTGGAACAGCTATCGCTACAAACGAGGCACCCCTCACCAGCTATCAGCCCTTATTTCCTTTAAAAGAGCATCTGCCCATCTTCGCCGTACAATTAAAAACAGCAAAACAAATAGCTGGCAAAATTATGTTTCCTCAATTACACCTTCTACATCTATTTCAGCTGTTTGGCGACGGATCCATAAACTATCAGGCAAACATCCCCCCCATCCTGCACCCGTCCTCCATATTCGAGATATTCTCATCTCTGAGCCTGTAGAAGTAGCTAATGAACTGGGCAACTATTTCAGCCAGGTCACTAGTGGCTCTCACCTTTCCCCACACTTTTCTTCCATTAAAACCATCAAGGAACGCACCCCTATTACCTTCACCCTATGCTCTGATGAGACCTATAATGCTCCTTTTTCTTCTTCTGAACTCAACGCTGCATTACAGTCGTGCCGCAACACTCATGAAGGCCCTGATGGTATTCACTATTGTATGCTCCGACACCTCCCATCTTCCTCTTTATCCTTCCTTTTAACTATTTTCAACCACATATGGACGTCAGGAAATTTTCCTTCTCATTGGCGAGATGCTCTCATCCTACCTTTCTTAAAACCCAATAAATCAGGTACCCTACCCCAAGATTACCGCCCCATAGCTCTAACTAGCTGCTTGTGCAAACTACTAGAACGAATGGTTAACTTCTGTTTAATGTGGTACCTAGAATTTCATAATCTTTCCCCTTCCCAGTTGGTTTCCGACGTGCCCGAAGTACAGCAGACCCACTTGCCCATTTTGAGACATACATTACATCGGCATTTGCACGCCATGAATCCGTATTAGCCATTTTCTTTGATCTAGAAAAAGCATATGACACCAAATGGCGATACCATATCCTCCAACAATTGTCCTCCTAGGTTTACGTGGAAAACATGGGTGTTTTCATTAAATCCTTCCTTTCTAAACGTACTTTCCAGGTCAAGATTGCCTCTTCCACGTCATCATCCTTTCCTCAATTCGAAGGCGTCCCACAAGGAAGTGTGCTTAGTACCACTTTATTCCTTCTTGCTGTAAATGACATAGTCTCAGTCCTACCACCAGGAGCCAGAGCATCACTACATGTTGATGACTTAACCATCTATGCATCTGGCACATCCATACCAGATCTCTGTCAATTCCTTCAGTCTGCAATAACATCAGTAACTTCTTGGGCCACCAACCATGGCTTTCGCTTCTCTACCTCTAAATCTTTCCCCATCCTTTTCTCTCGCTCATGTACGGTCCCAAACCCCCACTCTTCTTATATAATGCTTCCACTCCAATACCGGTCTTCTGGCAAATTCCTAGGCGTTATATTTGATTCCAAATTGTCCTGGCGAGACCATATCTTGTATATCAAAGAAAAAGCTCAACGTCGCCTCCGAATCTTACAAACTCTTTCACATATCTCCTGGGGCTCAGATCGCAAAACTCTCCTCCATCTTCATGTTACTTGATTCTCTCCACTCTAGATTATGGATGCCATATCTACTCCTCTGCCTCAACCTCTCTTCTTGCTCACCTTGATACAATCCACCACAGCGGTCTCCGCTTAGCCCTAGGCGCCTTCCGCTCCTCTCCAGTTGAGAGCCTATATACTGAATCAGGCATGCCGTCCCTCTCTCGACGTTCGAGCCCTTCTCTCTCCGATGCTATGCTCGATTTCACCAATTTTCCCTTATCCAAACTAACTATTCCACAATCCTTACTTCATACCTTTACCTCTTCTCCACGTTTACCAACTCCTCTCCCCGTACGCATGGATACCCTTCCTCTCCCATTCCCCCTTCCCTCATCTCCGACCTCTCCCACTGTCTGTCCATTTCCATTCCTCCATGGCTTATACCTAACCCCTGTATTTGCTCCTCAGTTTTCCCTGACCCACCAAAATCAGATATTCCCCCCTCTATCCTTCTCATCATTTCCTTGACCATGTCTCCATTCATTCCTCCAGCATTCATGTTTACACTGACGGTTCCAAATCCATCTCAGGAGCTGATTCGCAGTAACATTCCCAAATTGCACTTTCAAATACACCCTCCCTCCTGAATCTAGTGTCCTTACTACAGAACTATATGCACTCCTTTTTGCCTTAAGACGCATATACTCATCCACCTCTTCCTCTTTTACTATTTTTACTGACTCCCGTAATCTTTAACCCTCATAAAGTCAATGCACTCGACCAATTCCCCTTGTCTGTAAGATCCAGAACTGGTTGTTCTATCTTCCACACGTCACAAATCTGTCAGATTTTGCTGGGTACCCAGCCCATGTTGGAATCCCTGGCAATGAACAGGCAGATACACTTGCACGATATGCCGCAATGTCCACATCACCTCAACAACGCTTCTCACATATTCCAGCTACAGATTTACTACCCCACTTTAAG
>NW_020869393.1:179624-197124 GCF_003789085.1 Penaeus vannamei | reverse complement strand
GTAACTTCCAAAAGAGTGATACAGAGTATAACTCACCACAAAGTTATGTATGTAGATTTGCTATTAGTATCACTGTTTTTGTTGTTATAGCTGTTGTACAGTGGTTTTTCAAGACAGTTTTTTATGAGCGTTGTGTGGAGAATAAGATCCAGCAATTTGTTGACTTGTGTTCCATAGCTAATATTAGTATTTTTATACTGCAACATACTGTTTATGGGTATTATATTCATGGTCGTTCTGTACATGGTTATGCTGATGTAGATATGCACTCCTTTTATGAGCAACTAAAGAGGGAGGAAGAAGATCTTTGTGGACACCGGGGCCTTGAGCCATCCAGTGAATGCCAAATATTTGAAGTAGCAATAACACACAAGTTCAGAGAACAGTATGACACAATTTTACGACCTGTGCATGGATTTGTGGGTATGCGAAGACCAAGCAATAGGGGAAGGATGGCATCAGCAGAGATGGAGCAGAGTTTCAGAGCACATGAAACTATGAAAAGATTCTTTGGCATGTTTCTTCAACATGCATTGAAAGACTTGAATTATATTGTTAAAGAAAAATTATTTTTGGAAAGTCTTCTGGATCTTGAGTTTCAAGAGCCAGACGATAGGTGTTTGTTCTTCCGGGACAATAACCATGCCTTTGAAAGTGTCTTATTATCCGGCCATGAGGTATCTTTTGTCTTGTTTGAGATATTACTCTTTACTTTTGTAGACTTATTAGCTGAAAATTTTGTATTGGCTGGTTTTGTAACCTTTGTTGTTTCATACACTATCAGGAAAGTGAGATATACATTTGGACGAAAAAATGTAGTCAGCAAAACTTTAGTAGACCAAAGGTTCTTGATATAATTGTTATTCATGTTATTCATAACAGAAACTAAACTGCATCTTTTAATATGGGGTATAGTTTTTTAATTTGAAAGTCCATCCATCAAATACTACTGTTGTGTCAACAATGAAATGAACCCAAAGTCTCTGGTAAAATGTTGTGTTCACTATAGTATTGTTTTGTGAAATGTCTCTGCAGATACATGGCTCTGCAATTGCTTAGCCACAAAGGAATCAGTTTGTAGACCTTATGACATCACCTGATTTCACCTTTCCTTGAGTTTGCAAGATTTTCTTTTTCTTTTTCTTCTTCTTCTTCTCTCCATTAATGCCATCAATCTCAATCTCAATCTCAACATTAATGCACAGGGCACATAACACGCATATAATGTTGATAATATTTTTGTTATAGACATTATGATTGTTATTGTGTTATTGACATTACTAATAACAATATTAGATACAAGAAAATATTTTCAAGGAAAAGAGTAAACAGGTGAGACAGGTATTACTCATAATTACCTTGTTGGTAACTTGGTACTTGTGGAGCCATTTATGTGTAAAAATAGTTAATAATTTAAACTCAGTGTGCATGGCATAGACATACATGCCATCCCATCTTGGGGTTAAAAGCAGACTATAACATATTATTTAACAATTTTTGTAAAAGATTGAATTTCTTGTTTCTTAATTTGTTTAGTTTTCTTATGTATTTAGTCGTTTGCGTATTGATAACTGTAAACTAAACAAATATAGGGTTATATGAAACTGCCAGTTGAGGCTGTGTGTTGAAGATAAGAAAATTCAAGTCATTTGGAAGCAGCTAGTCAACAGGAACACTGCCTTTTCAGTTTTGTGAGTAATATCTTATACAAAGATTTGAGTTGATGTATGAGCTGTATTAACAGGAAACAGAATTCTATGTGATTGAGCCAAAGAGTATTTTATTGACTGATGTCCTCTGTGTTGGAGCCAAAGAATATTTTACTGACTGATGTTCTATGTGAAATCAAGTTTTTAATTGTGTGTAAAAATTGAATATTATTACCTTTGTATTTGATGTTGTATCATGCTGTTGCATCTCCCTTACCTTATTTTATGTAAATACTATGCATTAATGAGTAAATAGTGGACAGACTCCAATTTTATCATTTTTTTCTGCAGTGGAAATATGAAGTTTATCAACTTTAGTAAGTTGGTTGCAAATGTGGTCTAGAGAACATTTGATGAGAATTATTTTGTGAGATTTAGAGAACCTTTTTAAGAATACATAAACCTACATTTTGCCACAACCTTTAGATGAAAAACAAAGGTTGCAATGGACAAGGACTTGTCTCATGAAATTCCTCCAGAATTTGCATCTATTACTTCAGCAAGTGCCACATATTACAAAGTTGGAAGTTCATTAGATCAACTTCATGATGAAGGTGAGTTAAATTCACAGCATTTATGTTTATTTATTTTAATATGACTGATAAATTCCTTTCATTTTTTATTTTAGTTCAAGTTCACTGGTGAATATTGATCCAAGAGAAAAACTGTCAGTTATATTTTAACAAAATATTTTGCAGAAGTCGTGAAGAAGCACATACTCATTGTAACATCACGGGGACATCTAATTGAACTTCAGGCTGGCAATATAGTGCGTTTTTCAGAACTGTCATGGAAGGATGGAGCCAAAGTAGGTAAAGATTTGTTTTTATTATCTTTAGTGTAATATTTATTGTGTAATGATGTGAAAGACTGTTATTTAAGTAATACGATGAGTTATTTGGTTATATAATTATATTTGGTTATTATTTGGTTATAATTATTTGATTCATAGTGCAAGTACTCTAATGCAAGCAGAAATATTTTGTGAATGAATTGATTTGGTTCAGCTCAAAAGAGGTCATTATGTCTGGTTTGATATTATCACCGTCTCATTATTTTACTAACTGCCCAGAATTGTAGCAAGTCTATATAGTAATATATTGCATCATTATCATATCTACCTTATCTTTCAGATTGTGGTCCATCACCAATTTCAACCATTGCAGTTATATGTTATTGTTCTCCGTAGATGTCAAAAGGCTGTTCTCATATCATACAGTGACCTTAAGGTATATTACTTCCAATACTGAATTGATAATTGGTTGTTGCACTGTTTTATGGAAATCAGAATAAGAGTTACTTTGTTGGAAAAGATGATATAGCATGAGTCAAAAGGAATAGATATTTAAAATATATGTAGGCATAGGAAAACTATGTATGTTCTTTGTTTTTCCTTTTTTATTTCATGTCCTTTTGCATTAATTTTATTTACAGATTATTCATGAATGGGATGATGTGGAGGACATCAGTTCCTCAGACCCAGACAATTCTGGGGTTCCCACATTTTCATTGAAACTCATCTCAGGTAAGTTGTCAATTGGTTTTGTGTTATACATTTTTTACAGTTAAGAAGGTACTATGTTTTAGAAGTGCTGGAACAAAAATTAGAAACAAGTTTTCATGATGCCAACAATAATATGATTTTTTTTTCTTCTTCTTCTTCTTCTTCTTTTTATTTATTTATTTTTTCTCCACTCTTTCCACATAGGAGAATGGTGTGCAGTGGAAAATGACAAATTATTATCCCTATGTGGCGACAAGGAAAATGAAGAGACTGAAAGGGGTAAAGATGAGGCAGCAGTTGCATTGGCTAATAGACTTAAAGTAAGTTTAACAAAATTATGAGTTATTCTTCTGTTTTGCAGTTTTTTATATCACCTATTCTATTGCTTGCATTTTCTCCATTTCCTATTTTTTCATGTAGCTGCCTTTTCTTCTGTCACCCCCATCTCCTCCTCCCTCCTCCTTTTTCTCCTCCTCCTTCTCCATCTCCTCCTCCAATTTTTACTCTTCTTCCTCATCCATCTCTTTTTCCATGTGTTTCTCCTTACCCTTTTCTTCATAACCATCATATAATGAAATTAATCACTACTTGCTATCTGTAAAAAAAATTAACAAACTGATCACTGTCTCCTTTTTAGGGCGGCATCCGCCACGTGGAAAGACTTAGTTCAGAAAGAAGAATAAAGGAGACCTATATAAGCCAGAAGATACGAGTTCTCCAGTCAAAACTTGAGGGTGCACCAGTATCAGAACTGAAGGTAAGACTACTTAGCAATGGCTTGATAGCATCTTGTCGAGCTGCAATGTTTTAGTTTTAGGAATGTTCTTTTTACCTTCCTAAATAATTATGCTTAGGGAGTATATTTAGTAATTTGTTACATTACTTAATACAATATTTTATTCATTTTTAAATATGTTCCCTTACAGAGCGTGATGAAGACGTTAACAGTAGGAAGCTGCAGTTTTGACACGAGCCTTTCCGAGAGAATCCCTCCACCCAGATCTTGGAAGTCTCCTATGGAAATTATCTCTGTAAGACACAAGATAGTTCATGATAAATGGGTCATTGGTATCAATGTTACCAACAAGGCTGACAGGTATGGCATTAGAAGATTAATGTAGAATATTTGAGCAGATATTCAGATATTGATATATGAGGAGTCATTGTGATATTCTCTAATGATTTTATAATCACTCTCCGCAGGAGTTTGATGTGTAACCCTGAGCTGAGTCTGCATGTTGTAAAAGGGACACAACATCTTTCTTATACTACGAGCATTTGGAAGACAGTACAAAGGAGACAGTCAAATCAGTCAGAAAGTAATAATGACTCCATTGGTCTCAGAGTTGAAATAGAGAAGTTACATCCCCCAATTCTGAGACCTAAGAAGAGGGCCTGCATTCTTGGTAAATATCCCAGTATAGATTTTATTTCTTTTTACACTTTATTAAATTTTGATTAACCCTTTAGATCCGGTTGCTTCATGGCAACCACATGGACCAAAATACGGGTATTAGGCTTATGTAGGTAGCTGCTCTGCCAGGTGCTCACGAACACTCACAGCAAGTCTTCTCCGTCACCCTGGCCTTTGCTCATGATGGAAAATTCACATCACCCAGTCTGCAGCCATTTTTTCCCATGATGGCATGTTCACATCACCCACCCCTTAAGCCAGATTTTTTCATGACGGGATGGTCACATAATCCAGATCAGTGGTTAATATTTACCTTAGTGTGGTAGTAGAAGAAGCAATGTTGGCACAAATGGCACATTAATGCTATAGTTCCTTCATCCTTTTCTTTAATTTTTTTCACAGAAGTAATGTAATTGGATTTATTCTGAAGATATTTTTTCATTAGTTAGCATTTCTTTCTTAGAATAGTATTTCAAACAACATAAGTATGCCTTTGAATGTAGTTGAATGTTCCCCAAGTATGTAAGAAATTAGAACCCAAACATCTAAACAGTATTCCTATTGCAACAAGTACCATATCCGCATAATAGGCAGACCTGTGTTATCCTCATTCACCCACCCTTTCATGATGTCATTGTTAATCATCAGTCCAGTTACTTTGGATGATAATGGGTAAATATTTAGCTACATTAGCAATGATTTAACTGGTTGTTTTTTCAATTTTTTCATATAGGTAAATTTTTATTTTGTAAACCATTGGCCATATTGTTAGCAATGCTAGATTAACCTTTAATATTTTCCAATCTTTGAGAAAACCTTCATCTTTTAATAATATGGTCTGTGTTAACCCATTGGCCATGGATTTCTGTACTGTCCATTCTGTTTTTTTTGTAAATTTTGTAGCACACACATTGCTCCACAAGTGTTCAGCTACTTAGAAGTCAATTAGTTTGCCATGGTGACCATGCCTGATTTTCCCATTCCATGAATTTGTGGGATTTTTTTTTTTTTTTTTTTTTTTTTCATGCTGTTAATATTGATACTGCTTTTATTAATATTATTGACATTAAGATGGATATAATGTTTTTAATATATTAGTAGCAATAGAAATGATAAGATAATAAAAAAAGAATCTTGCCATAAAACAGATGAGATAGGTAGGACTAATAATTGACTCCTTAGTAATGATTATACACTTATGGAGGCATCTCTTAGTAAACACAATTAATTAACTAAAGCTACAGTTGACATGGCATGCAGTTAGGCCTTTTGTTCCCACTGAGTAGCCATTCAATTAGGTTGTAGTCCTAAATCCCTTGCAAATTTAGTAACTTCGTTAGTACACGCTGTGGATATCAGTGGCACCATCAGGCTTGAATCTTTAGTCACCTCAGTTTATATTCACATTTATTTGATTATATACTTTATTTGATATTTAGGAGGGAGGCCTATAGTGCAGGGTATTTAGTTTGTGACGTTAGACATAATCCAAAATTATCAAATATATCTATTCTACTGTAAAAGTATTAACCCACTAACGCCGGTATAATTTGAAGCCGGAAAATAAGTTTCTGGGTGGCTGCAAAATCCGCGCATAGGGCTGGCCCGGACTCTGCCTGCGCGTCAGGGTGTCTTATATGTGGGACACCTGTTGTAAATGGGTATCATTAGTTTTTCAGACAGCATTCAGATATTTTGCTGCTGCTTTTTTTCCTTCCATGTCAGTGTAATATAAGTAAAATATCTGAAAAGGGTAGGGGTGTATTCATGGAACTATAGATCAAATTTCAGAGTTTCACTTATATGATGATGCAGTTTTGACATTATGACCTTTCTATTTTCACAAGAAAGTAAATGAATTGCAATAGATTGTCAGCTTTGGAGATGAGAGGGTAACAACAATCAGAATGAAAAGTAGCACTCTAGTTTTCATATTGTCCTTATAAGTAATCTTAGGTGTACAGATACTGGTATAGTAAGCCATGGATGTTTTTCTTTATTACAGGTATATGCAACATTCCAAGTTTTAGTGAGGGCTCAAGTGTGACTTGTTCAGGGATAATATCATATTCTTGTAAGCCTTTAGCAATGGAGCCTACCCAGCAAGTTGCGCAACCTGAGGAATCATCGCAAGAGTACCAAATATCCTTTGAACCTGTGACAATACATGCACATGAACTTCAGACTCATGTGGTAACCATTGATCCAGAAAATGTCAGAGGAGGTACTTAATTTTGTTTTTGCATGTTTTACTGCTTTGTATTAAATCTAGGAAAAGTAGAGAAAATCAGTATCATGGAAAGAGATAGTATGAATTTGAATGTGTCTATATTCCATTTTTAGTTTATCATTTCTACAAAATAACTTTCTTTTATTTAAATGGAAAAAAAATAATACTCTTGAGGAACAGTACCTTGACATGGAATTAAATTTTTGGGTGCATTTTCTAAATCATTACCAGCCACTTCCTGCACATTTGCAAAGTCATACGTAAGATTTGAAAGAGTAGGCATTAGCAAAAATAATTATTGTAAACAGTGATAATATTGAGATTGATGGTAATGATAATGATAATAATATTTATGACAATAATAATAGTAATAGTAATAACATTGATAATATTAATACTATCAATAATGAAACTTGCTTTTACACAGGTGTGCCTTATAGCATTGTAGCACTGGTAGGAGGAAGCAGATGTAACAACATTACTATAACCAGTTTTGTTTCACCACTCTGCAATCTAATAACCAAACTTTCAAATAATTACACAATTGTGAAGGTTAGTTTCTAGCTCTTTTTTTTTTTTCTTTCTTTCTTTTCTCCCCCCCCCCCCATAGCATGGTTTACATTTATGTATGTGTTTAGTTAGTAAAACGGCTTCTTAACTTCATAAGAGGCTGTGCCTCTTTTCTTCGGATCAAATTTTCATATCTCTGTAGTCCGTCAAGGTTGTGGCTGTATTAGTAATCCATCCCTAGTAACCAAAAGTTAAGGTAATAGTCAATTATAGCCTCCAGTAGCAATACATATTTACTTGATAGAAAAATCTAGTTTGTATAAAGGTAATGAAAATACTCCCAGGTGGCTAGGTTTTACTTGCTGCATGATTCATTGCCAGTGATTTTCAGATAAACTATTGAAAATTTTGGTTTGAGCAGTATATTTTTCTATTTCCATTTTCTCCTTGTTTCTGTTCATGTTAAAGACAGATATATACTTGAAGAGTAAAAACAAAATATTACTTTTGGTTCTTGTGCTTTTCTAGAAATGCATACATTAGGTTCTTATAGAAATACAGATGTTTATATGTCTTTTTGAAATTTTGTAATACTGAAAAGAAAGATTGTTTTTTTTACATAGAAATTGGACAGATACCATGTGCTCTACCAACAGTAGTAGAGTAGCATTAACTATTGCAGTTGGAATTCCTTAATGTTCAGACAGGGATTGTTTTATTGTTATAAGAAATATGTGTATTAGCTTTAAAAGAAGATGGATGAATGCATTTTCTTTGGGGCTTACCATTCAGATTTTGTCCAGATTGATAGGAAATCCTTAGTTCATTCTAGAGAATTGTAGTGTGAAGAGCATATTAAACTTTTTGGTGTATATTTTGTGAAAATGGCTCTGGTACAACACAGCATATGCTGATTATATTTTCTTAAAGAATTTAGCCCAATGATGCTGGGTAATCATACTGTCTAATGTCATCTTTTGTGAATTTTGTATGCACAGAGATGGCTCCACAAGTGTAATAACACCACAAAAGCAATTAGTAAACCTACATGTCCTCAGCTGATTTCCCCTTTTCTTGATGCTACAATCTGGATGATGTGACTTAATTATGTCATGAAAAATTTTGGCTTGAGGGGCAGGTGATGTGAACATGCCGTCATGGGAAAATCTGGCTGCAGATGCAAACTTGCTGTTGTGAGCATTTTGGCTGAAGGCTGGGGGTGACAGGAAAAACTTGCCATAAGAGCACAAGCCTCTTGGACGGTAGCTAAACTCATTTGGCTTTTAGAAAGGGGCTTTTGCAGTGTGAAATGTAGTGTCCGTGAGCCATGACCAGAAGAGCACCAGCTCCAGGAAGGATGCCATTTGCAACCTATTTTTATCCTTTTAATTTTACAGAAAAGAGTCTGTTAACATCTACATTAAGCAAATCAAATGACAAATATGGACATTGGAAAATGGCAAAGCTAAAAATGCTTGTTATAAAAAGAGAAAATGAAATTGCAAAGGGGAGGCATAGAGTCTCAACATAATGTAAGCATAATACCCATATTTTGGGCCATGTGATTGCTGTGAAGCAATCAGATCCAATGGGTTAAGTTAAAAAAAAATTAAAACTCTTATCAATGTTATTATTATTTTTGACATTATGATTATTATAATGTTATTAACAGTACTAATAGCAATAAAACACAAGAAAAAAAAAAATAAGAAAAAGGAGTAACTGGTGAGCCAAGTATGACCAATAATTGACTTGGTGATTAAGTAAGTACTTGTGAAGCCATCTTTGTGTAAAGACACAATAAATAAATACACAACAGATATAGCATGTAGTCTTGCCATCCTGTCAACATTGGGTTTATTTACTTATTGCAAAAATCAACATTAATATATCATAATGAAAGACGCTGTTAAAAAAATAGTGCCTTTAACAATATGCATTGTTTCTTGCATCCTTATGAAAAACGGGTACCTTAATATATCATAATGAAAGACGCTGTTAAAAAAATAGTGCCTTTAACCTCTAAGGTATGTGTACCTGTATTTAGGTTCACGTGGGTGAAAGCACAGAGCAACCTGCACCATATAATTCAAAGGGTACCGAAAAGATTATTGATTTTTCAATTCATGTAATGAAGATTTTGATCCATAGGTTTCTAAAGTACAACCTATTTTTTGTGTAAATGGAATTAGAATAGATAGAAGTGATTAGATTTATATGCATGCAATGTATATAATTTATTTATGTTTGTACATAGGTGGCTTTATGAAACTTGGTTAACCTTATCCTTGATTTTTTGGAATATTTCTATTTTTGATATGTTATTGCTATTAGTATTGTTAATAATGTAATGATTATCATAATGCCAATAATGATGATAATAGTATAAGAACAATATTGAGAGCATTAGAAAAAAATGCGAAAATTCAAGGTATAGGAGAATCAAGTAAGATCAGTTAGGCTTATTAATTGGCCTCCATCTGAAGCCATATATGTAATAACAAATGTCACAAACTAAAGTACTGTGGATGGTGCGATCTCCTGACATCAATAGCTTAAGGGGTAGAATAAATAATATTGCAATTTACAAAAAATAAGTTATAGATGATAATCATAATTATAAACAAATATAAGAGTACCAAGCCCCCCCCCCCCCCATATGGATTGCCAAATTTCAAAATTTGGTTGTAGGCACTTTAAAAGATAAATTTTACACACGAGAAAATAAATATTTCATTGTCATGCCTCAAATACAATGAGTGTCGGTAGAGTACAGAATTGGAAAAAGTTATCACAGTTACCCATCTCATATAAAAGAATATGGGGAGAGATTACTATAAATATTTATATGAAATGCATGAAATCATATATTTGTCATAAAAAATTGTGTGTATAAGTATTTAGATGCATATAAAATAAAAGAACAGGATTTAGTAAGATGTTAACTCTGGCAATTTCTAATTTACACTTACTATGTTCCATTCATCACAAGAAGAAAGAGATAGGAGTAGTCTACATGACCATGATTGACTTAGAAAGAGTTTCTATAGGGTGAGTGGGGTATGAGGGTGATATTGGTTTAACTGAAGGAAACTAGCCAAACAGTACTAAATATATTAGTAGGCAAAAATATAGTTCATTCATATTAAAAGTCATTAGTTTTTGACAAACCTTCCTTAGGCATGGCAAAGAGAACTTATCACTATTCCTTACTTTCATTTCAGATTGGAGGTGTCACTGGTATGTACTGCTTCTACCCTGCAGAATGTCATCCTTTAAGACTTGCTGTTTTCTCATACCTGCCTCTGGATGCACACAAAGTGGACATCAGACTCTACACCAAGTGAGACATCATGTTAAATTCAAAAATGGTTTATCTACCACTTATTTTATGTATATCATGTAGTTTATTCTGGGTACTCATTTTTTTACAAATGAGACAATACTTACACTGGTATAAAACATTAAGATACATATAGCTAATGTATTGTATTGATGCAAGATTGTATTTTTCATTCACAGAGATGATAACCAGGCATTGCTAGTAGTTCATTCAATGCTAGCTGTGCTCCCCTTAGATGTAAACATACAGCCTCCAGAAGTCAACATGAAAGACAACAATTCCCAGACAGAGAAGATTCGTCACCAGTTGTTGGCCAAAATGAAGGAAGTCACATCTTCAGTGATTGAGAACTATGAAACTCATGCAAAAACCCATAAAAGGAAAAAAGAGGATGAAGATCCTATGATCATAGGAAATACAAAGCTAAAGAATAGCCCCAAGGGAAAAGTTAAAGGGATAGAAGAAACTCTAAAGGATGGTCAGTCTAATAGCAAAAAATATTTAGAAGATAGGGAAGCCATTTTAGCAGGAAAGGGAGATGTAACTTTTGATGCAGAAATTTATGGATTATGGAGAAAAAGATTGTATGACTTACAGTGTGAAATGGATAATTTGTATGTGAATTATCTAGAATAAAAGTGAAATAGTATTTTTGAGAAGTATTTTCATTGATAGAACAGTAGATTTTAATGAACCTATTGATTGGATATTTTCTTGATATTCTTATATATTATTTTGAAGTGTAAAATGACAGTGTTCCTATGAAACCTTATTATTTTCATTGTTTTCATTTTGTAATTACAACAGATATAGCATGTAGTCTTGCCATCCTGTCAACATTGGGTTTATTTACTTATTGCAAAAATCAACATTGGTTTTACATGTAATAACATTGTCAAGTACCAACCTCCCCACTCCTTCCCAGCTTCAGTTAATGCCCATTTTCAAGTTACACTAAAGTAAGGCAAACTTTGGTCTTTGATATTTCAAGAACCTATTGTTTTACACAGGAAACTGTACATGATGCTGTCACATATCAAATACATGCTGAATCGTGGGGCGCCAAAGGTGAAAAATTATGCCAGTTACTCCAGACTGAAACTGAGAAGTTTCGTAAAAACTAGCAAGGAATAAAGCAGAAAAAAATATTCATGTATATCATACAAATAAATAAAATATGTAATCAAATATATAAGTGGAGTAAAAAAGAAAGGCAATAAGAGTCAAGTAGGTGGTTGTACAATACATAGTTTTGTAGAGGGGAAATGGGACTTAAAACAGGATAGAGGGCTCACATAGACAGAGTATCCTATGCACAACTAGAATTATTTCACACATTATTCCATATATACCAAAAAGGAGGCAAGAATCACGTCTAACTGAGCTCTGGAAGAGGAGGGCTTGTAAAGGGAATAGGAGTATAAAGACAACATCAATGGGAATGCGTGAGAGAAACTTGCAAGAAAATACCAACTTTTTCAATTGACACTACATATAGCTAATTCACAGTGGAAAAGAGGTAGGAATAAAGCCCAGCTGGTTTTCACAGTAAATATAAGATAACCATGATTGCAGAAAATATTAAGTTGAAAATGCAATTTCATAAATTTGTGACAAATAGAAGTTCAGGGGCTCAGATCATTTTAATTTCCTAATTGATACTGCTGCTGCTGCTAAGAAGGATAACTAATAGTACCAGTACCATCATAAAAAAAACAAAAAACACTGCCATGTTGATGCAATGACAGAAAACCTGCTATACAAAGTAAAAGATAATAGGAAGATTGCCATTATTTTTGTTTTCAAATATTTTTCTACTGTTATTTGTCTTTATCACGACTGTATGCATTATTGTTCTCTCATTGTTATCATCATCATCAGTATTCACTGAAGTTTTTATTGCCATTATTATTATCATGGTTATTACTACCCTCATCATTACTATTATTATTAATAATAGTACTAGTAGTATCAATAGTATAGTGGTTGTATTCAGTAGTTTAACGGTATAGTAGTAGTAGTAGTAGTAGTAGTTGTTTTAGTTGTTGCTTTTGCAGTACTGTCATTCTATTATGATTGTTTTATTCTTTCTCTTTTTTTTTCTTTTTTTTTAACCTATTGAATCCAGCTGACATGAGCAAAACAGGAGAAAATTGGGCTGAGGGCAGATGCCAGGAATATTCCATAATGAAAAATTCAGCTGGAGGCCAATTTTGGACTCAGGGAGCATTTAGGAATGGGCTCCTGCATTATTTCCATTATGAAATGTACCATCCGTGAGCAATGGTTGGAAGAGTGCAAGTCTGAGGGAGCCTTGACTGCCAACACAGGGTGTTGCAGAAAACTGAATAATCCAAAAATATATAACTACACAAATAACAAAATGTTATTGCACAGAGTTGTAGACTACCTAGTGATTTGATATGTAGTCTGTGGAAAGAAAACAGTCTATTACCATCTTGATACAGCATATCAAATGACAATATGCAGACCTTGGAAAACGGCGAAAAAAAGTTAAGAGACAAAACCATTGCAAAGGGGAGGGAAGGAGTTTTGACAACACATAAATATTTGTGTAAGCAGTAAATGCAAGAGAGGGGCAATTCAAAGTAAGCCTACTGCCTATATTTTGGGCTACATGCAGAACTGGAGGTACCTGGATCCAATAGGTTATTATCATAATTATGTTATACATAAGCCTCTGGGCCAGTACAGTGGTAACATGGCCTCTCATTCGAGGGATTAATGGTTGCCTGGAGGTTACTGCTGTGTCTGAGCACCATGGTGGGGAAAGATTAGGCTCCATTGAGTCAGAACCAGCAAACACACAATGATCAAGCCAGATTTGTCAATACAGGCCTGACTCCCTTCATAGGCATAGCCCAGGCACAACATATTGGACTTATCCTTACTCATTATATATAATTATTGATTTGATGATGTGCAAAATGTGTATCCATTTTCTCTTATCTTTTTATTTATTTTTTTTTCCTTATCTGATTTTAATTCCTACTTGAGTGCTTAAGGATATTTTGTAAGGATACCAACAAACTCATTAAAACAAGTTTTACCAGATTTTATTTTGTATACATATTGATATATTTCAATGCTAACATAAGATCAAATATCCTACAAAAAATACACAAAAGAAATTAATATACTTTAATTCTTTAGTAATTTATGACCTTTCAGCTTTACCGTTTCATTAAGAATCTGATTTTTCTTCTTTCAGGTTATTATCATTATTATTTATGTTATACATAAGCCTCTGGGCTAGTACAGTGGTGTTGGCCTCTCATCAGAGGGACTGCTGGTTCATGCCCCACTCAGGCACGAGAAATTGCAGTTGTCGCCCGGAGGTTACAGCTGAGGCTGGGCACCATGGTGGGGAAGGATTACGCTCCATCGAGTCAGAACTAGCTAACACACATTGATCATGTCGGCATAAGTCGACATAGGCCTGGCTCCCTTCATAGGCATAGCCCATGCAAGGCTCAGCTTCGCATATTGGATTTATCCTTACTTGTTATATACAATTATCAACTTGATGTTCAAAATGTATATCCGTTTTCTTCCTACTTGGGCACTTAAAGATATTTTGCAAGGATACCAAGAAACTCATTAAAACAAATTTTTTATGTAAAGTTTTATTTTATATACATTTCAATGCTGACATAAGATCAAATTTCCTACAAAAAATAGACAACAGAAGTGAACATACTTTAATTCTTTAGTAATTTATGACCTTTTGGCTTTAACTTTTCATTAAGAATCTGATTTTTCTTCTCCTTTTCTTCATGCAAAAGTCTCTGATGCCGTTCAATTGCAAAATTTGTTTCCTTCATCAACTGTAAAACCTTTTCCTGAAATCAGAAAACAATACAAATTAAAGGGGGGAAGACAGACAGAGAGAGGGGGAGACAAGAGGAAGGGAGAGGGGGGAGACAGAGGAAGGGCAGGAGGGAGAGAGGGGAGAGACAGAGGAAGGGAGGGAGGGAGAGAGGCGGAGACAGAGGAAGGGCGGGAGGGAGAGAGGGGGGAGACAGAGGAAGGGAGGGAGGGAGAGAAGGTGAGACAGATGAAGGGAGGGGAGGGAGGGAGAGAGAGAGACAGAGAGAAAGACAGACAGACAGGGAATGGGAGAGAAGTACAGTAGGTGGGAGGGGGGAGGAAAGAGAGATACAGATGCCAAAAGACTGAGGTACAATGGTTGGGAAGGGAGAGAGAGGAGGAGATATTATAATGTAAACAATAACAGTAACAGTAGCAACATTAACAGTATTTGTAAATACATTTTCCCTAAAAATCAAAGACAAGGGAAATGAGGTGAGGTCACCTAGGCCCACTAACTGACTTTTTAGTGGTTGATCACTTATGGAGGCATCTGTGCATGAATACACAATATTTTATAACTAACCGAAACTTCCTTCTGCTGCTTGGCTCTCCTTCTCTGCCCACTGCGAAGGGGAGTTGGTCGCCCATCAAGAAATGTGTAGTCTGGCCCATCCACTAGCGGCCCCCATGCTCCCATAGATGTATCAAACCTAGAATGTATAAAAATTAATGAATTATTAAATAATAAGTTCAAAGTATTATTCTGAGAGTATTTCATTCATACATTTCATAAAAAATCAAGATCTTCATTTTCTATCTTTACAAACAAAACCAGCCTACACTACACTCCAATAAAGAGATGTTTTCATTAAGAGATAACTATCCTTCCATTTCTATCCTGATTTACAATTTTAATAAATCAGTGTACATAAATAGACATACGATATTTGACCTGGAATGACAAAGAAATTATTTGGTTTACTTCCAGATAGCCCTTTCTTTGCTCTGCTAAATCTTCATTCAAATACAAATATATGAAGTGAATATCATTCTTGCCTAATATACCCTGGAGCCAAATGGGGCTTGAAATTGTAAGAGATCTCCTTTACCCTGGTTATGAGTATTTATAGATGAATGTGTGTGTGTGCAAAACAAATATTATATACTTTTTTTGGAATTTTCCATTTACTATTGGTGTGGTAGATATACATCTTGCACTGAGACTGCTAACTCTTCCTGAAAGAAAGAAAGAAAGACAATTCAATGAATAGGAAATTTTGGTAAATTTAAATTAAACTGTATACTGTTAATTGTGAAAGTTTACCTCTATTAGTAATCACTCAGCTAGGTTACTTTGGTTAACTTCAGTTGACATGGTGAAATAGGTGGCTCCTGTTACGGAAAACTTTTTTTTCTGAGAAACTTTAATTTTTCATTATCATAAAGAGGAGTTATGGTGGGCACTACGTGTTGATTCACATTCAATATCAATCATAAATTTTTAAATTGATATCCAACTATGCTAAAAAAAAAAAAAAAATTGTGAATTATATCGAAAATCACACTACAATGTCCAGTATAATGCCTGAAACTTTTATTTTCACCTGAAATCATTCACTGATTTTTTTTTTTTTTTTTTTTCCATTACTAACTCTAAGCATCTTCTTTCAGATACCATAAATATAACAGCTCTCAAGTGTATTTGTTACCAAGAGCAACACTCCCTCCAGAGGCAAAGTCCCAAAACCAGGTTATCATGCAAACCCAAAAACCCAAACCTAACCTTTCCTAACTTATATTTATTCCCAGACAGGGAAAAGCCCCCCCCCCCCCCATACCTCCCCTTTATCACTTTGAGCCAACTTACAGAAAATGTGACATTAAAAACTGGCTGTGTGGGGTGTTGTGAACTTAGTCTCTGAGCAGTGATATGCAGTAAATATGAGGCTGCAGCAGTTGTATCCATGTTGTTTAGGGCTGTATTTCTTATTCGCAGTGGTTATATACACAGATCTCCGAGTTCAGTAATCCAAAAATACAGAATCGGTATACATATATGACAGAAATAGGTGAGCCAAACCAGCCAATCGAAATGCATTAGGTATTTTAAATTCCAAACATTGAAAATCAAGATGGCGGCAGCCCCAACACCTCCTGCGCCTGGTTTGGAGGTAAATGCAGAATTTACATCTTTTGACGAATTTAGTGTCAAATTAAAGAAGTTTGAGGAAGATAGTAAATGTCGATTTAAGAAACAAGTTGCACGGACAGTGCAAAAGGCGAACAGCTTACTGAAGCCGGGCCCAGGTGGCCAACAGCCAACCCTGTACACCGAGGCGCTGATGTACGCATATACTAGGAATCGGTACACGGATCTCCGTGGACGTAGGTGAGGTGAGATCAGGTCAGGTCAGGTCAGGTCAGGTCAGGGTTAGGTTAGGTCATTTTCAGTACACCCGGATCTCCGTGCATGGAGGTCTCCATGATCCACGTGTTAGGAATCGGTATACAGATTTCTGTGGACGTAGGAATCATTTTCGGATTTAGGTACACTGATCCGTGTACGGAAGAATCATGTTTGGGTTTAGGTACACGGAAATCTGTGTACAGATGGTAAAAAATCAGCCTTCCGTACACAGATCTGTGTATATAACCACAGCCTTTCTTATTTTCTATCTCTCTGTACTGCTGTCAGTAACATGAACCCACTCGTTTCAAAATGGCCTCAGTACTGTGATATTTAATCCACCCTTCAACATCTTCCCTCTATGAACATTAAAATAAATCAGAAATCCAGTTTTCGTCCAATTTATTAGGTACTGCTGGTTACATTTTTAACACAGGCACTTACAACTTTGAGGGTTGGTTGAAACTGAGTGTTACTTTTAATAAAAATAATTATCATATAATTCACTTGCACATTCTGTGTAGCTACAAATGGTTAAATCATATCAGG
>NW_020869393.1:169477-171977 GCF_003789085.1 Penaeus vannamei | reverse complement strand
ATCATTATTGTTATTGCATTATCATTATTATCATAGTTATTCATTTCATCATACTGCATATTATTATAGAATTATTATTATTATTATTATCAGTCATTATATTATTGTCATATATCTTATTTTATTGCATTATTATTACCATTATTATCATCATCATTATTGTTATCATTATTACTATAATTATTAATTTATATCACTATCATGTCATTATAATTAAAGCATAATTATCATCATTCAATGTCCTCATCATATATCATTATCATTATCATCATTATTATCATTGCTACTGTTGTTATTATCTTTATTATTATTATCATTATCATTATTATCAATATTATCATTATTATTATTGTTGCTTTTTTTTTGTTATTGCTGTTGTTATTATCAATTAATCATCATTAATATCATCAATATCATCATCATCTTTATCATCATTGTTACTATTACCATTATTATTATTATCATTAGGCAGAGACAAACAAATAAACAAACAGAAAAACAAACCGAAACAAACAGAAACATTTCATTCACCAAACTTAGAGCAAGTATTACCACACAATTAAAAAAAAAAAAAAAAAAAAAAAAAAAAAAAAAAAAAAAAAAAAAAAAAAACGTGAGTAATTTGTGGTTATTCAACTCATTCACGATCTGATATCAAGCATCCTCAAGCACGGACAATCAACTCAAAAAAGGGCATTGAACATCATTACATCATGGTGAGTAATAGTTCTTTCCACTTAGTGAAATTTTGGATACGTTCAGTGTGTATGTACTCGCTCTCGCTTTTTTTTCCGACATAATAAGCAATTAGTTTTCGTGAGTCACGTCTCGGACACTGTCTCGTGGCTAGGAAAACTTTGGGGGGGGGGGGAGAAGGATGGAGGAGGAGGGATGGGGGGAGAAGGATGGAGGGAGGAGGTGGAGGAGGAGAGAGGGTGAGTGAGATGGAGGAGTGGGAGAGGAGGGAGGGAGGGAAAGAGAGAGAGAGGAGAGAGCGAGAAGGGAGAGAGAGAGAGAGAGAGAGAGAGAGAGAAGAGAGAGAGAGAGAGAGAGAGAGAGAGAGAGAGAGAGAGAGAGAGAGAGAGAGAGCGACGAAAAAAAAGAGAGGTAAACAAGGAAGAAAAGAGAAAGAGAGAGACTAATAATCAGAAGAAGAAAGAAAGAGCGGGAGCAACAACGACCTGTTACGTCACGCGAAGGTCAGACGCGATGCCGGTAACACAGCTTGCGTCTTCACTTACGCGGACTGCGCTAGTTCCCCTCCCAGCTTTTGTATCGCAAAATATCTCCCACATCGCAAGCCATCCACATCCACTCCCGAATCCAAAAGCACCAGAAAACACTCCCAATCCAAGCAAAAAGCAACCCGGGCTTCACAATTGCTTTCTCTCTCTCTCCAAGTTCAAAGTATCCGGAGTTAGTGACTAAGTTTCGGCCATGAGTCACTCCGGGCGGGCAAGTACTCACTGAACAGCATCTCGACTCCGGTGCACTTGCACTCGTTTGTTTACGTCCGCGACGGTGGAGGGGGGGGTCGAAAGGTGGAGTGGTAAGAGAGAAAGGAGGAAGGTGGGAGGAAGGAGGGAAGATGAGGAAGGAGGGAAGGTGGGAGGAAGGAGGGAAGGTGGGAGGGAGGGAAAGAGAGGACAGAGAGACAAAAGAGAGAGAAAGAAAGACAGACAGAGACAGAGATTGAAAGATAGATAAATGATAGATAGAACGAGAGAAGGGGGCCGGGAGATAGACACAGACAATAGACAAATAGACAGGTAGATAGATACCTAGGAAGAGAGAGAGAGAGAGAGAAAGACAGACAGAAAGACAAACAAACCAATAAAAGATAGATAAAGAAAAAAAACACGAAATCAAAAGACCTTTAATCCTTAAGAACTCCGAAGAAGAACAAAGCCACCCCTTCCCCCCCCCCTCCCTTCCTCCCCTACCTCAACACCCTCCCCCACCCCCACCCCCCACCCGCGCCCACAGCCCACGAGACACAAAGTGGACACAAAGCGACGCACATCATACAAAGACGATCAGACCCCCAACACAACGCGACAGAGCTGGGGTCGTGAGATACCCCCCCCTCCCCCCATGTCCTGTCATAGTCTCTCCCCCTCCTCTCCCCCCCCCCTTCCGATTTCTCATCTTCCCCCCCCCCCCTTCCCAACCTTCTATGTCTTTTTTGATTCCTCTATATATCTTTTCTCTCCTCTGTTATTCTCCTATCCCTTTCTCCCCCCCCCTCCTTTTCTATTCGCTGCTTCTCTCTCCCTCTAATTTTCTACCCCTCCCCTCTACTTCTTAACCCACCCCCCTCCCCTCCCCTCCCGCTTCCCCCTCTCACTCCCTCACTCCCAACCCCTCCCCAACCCCTCTCTTCCCTCCCTCGCTTCCAGTATCTTCTCTTCCTCCTTCCTCTCCCTCACCCCCTTCCCTCCTCCTCCTCCCCTTCTCCTCACTGCATCCAGATCCAGCTGGTGTGAGTGAATCAACACGT
>NW_020869393.1:144477-164477 GCF_003789085.1 Penaeus vannamei | reverse complement strand
TTATCATTATCATCGCTTTTATTATAAACATGACTTTTATCGTTATTGTTATTATTGTTATCATTAGCATTATAAATATTAATATTAATTATTATTACATTATCATTATTATTAGCAGCAGTATATATTATCATCATCATGATTACTATCATTATTCTTATTGTTATCATTACTATCATCATTATCATTATTTATTAACTTATTATCAATATCATTACTATTATTATTATATATTATTATTATCACTATTACTAACATGATTTCTTTTTTTAGTATCATCATTATCATTATTGTTATTATCCTTATCATAACATACATTTTCTCACGTACAGGACCAGTCAACCATGAAGGCCCTCGCCATCGCCACGGCCCTGATTCTCCTGATGCCAAACGACGGGAACGCCTTTCAACTGACTTTGGGCGACGCAAGCTATTACTACGCGAGGAAGACCTGCCCATCAGAATACAGTGGGATTGTCGAGGTCCCGCTTGGAGGTCGACTTACGGCAGTCCCCCAGGTCAAGTGCAAGGAAGAGATCGATGTGGAGGTTCGGAAGGAGTGTCTCCAGCTTTTGACTGCCCACGGGGATCTGATCTGGTACAGGGGTTGCACTGTACGGAAGTAAGTTGTCGTGATTCGCTCGGACCGCGGATCACGCTTGAGTCTCCCCTCAAATTGACAGGCTAAAGAAAACGGCGAGAGAGGGCGCTGTCGGCATACCCCAAGGAGCGCTATGGCTGCCGCTTCTGTGGGGCATATTTATACTCCTAGGAGGCTGTGAAAACGTTTGAAAGAATGAATAGGATCCATTAGCTTAATAACCTTGGCTACATGCCGCTGATTGATAGCCAAGAAATGCAACAAAGGCAAAAACTGTGAAAAGCATCATTAAAAGCCACTTAAATTGAACTGCTGGGTAATGTTCATAAGCTACATAGTGCCAACAAATCAATCAAGCTGATATGGTTACCAGGCCACTCTGGTATCCATGGCAATGAGCAGGCTGACAGATTAGCCGGGTCAACTGGCAATCTGGACCGTGGCATAATCCGTACAGATCTCAGGTGTTTTGTGTCTCTTAGAAAAGCAAAATTCCATCTGTGACAAAGTGAGCGGACCAACCTGCAACAAAGAAAGCCAGACAACAAACAGAAGTGTGAAAGATAGGAAAGATAGAGAAGGTAAGAGGTGGTGTTGGCTCGTCTTAGGGTCAACGCCACAAGACTGACCCACCTCACTCCCTACATAGAAAAATATTTCCTCAAGATGCCCCCATTGCACAACCAACCTCACCATCAGCCACATATTAATGGTATGTCAACAATATACAAAGAATAGCCGCCAACTGAAAAATAACTTCAACATCAAAACCAAAACTTTTGCAATATCAGATATTACTAGCAGATGGCAAAAGAACCATCAGTGATCACTTTTCTAAGAGAGACATAACTTTATGACCTTATCTAGATTGAAAGAATAAACTGGATCCATTGGCTTTATAACCAAGAAATCCAACAGAAGTAAAAGAGAAAAAAAGTGAAAAGTAACTCACGGCAGAATGAGTTATTCCGTTTTCAATTACTTCATGTTGATCACTTTTTTATTGAATTTTATTATGCATTTTAGTATTCTCGGTCCCATGGGTAATGCCTATGGGGTGGACCAGAGTTCAGACCAGAGTAAAAGGGGAAAAAATATAAGGTGGGAGACATCTTGCTTTTTTGAAACCAAAAATTGTAAAAAAAAAAATATTTTGTCTTTTATTTTCTCTTGTGAGTCTTTAATAAATGAATAATGTAAAGGCCAATGAAAAATAAAAAAGCAATGAACACTAGATTTGTTTTGTTTTTTCATTATAGGAAATATACGCGGATATGTAACTAAAGAATGGGTGATTTAGACACATAGAATATAAGGAATATTGAAGAATATCTGAACTATGGTCTTCAAGAAATAATCTTTAATCAAGGTAAAAATTATATAAAATGAAATACCTGATTCAATCTTTCCACGCCCGCTCGGTCAATCCTGCACGAGTTTTATTTTTTCTCTCTCTCTTGCTTTTCTTTCTCTCCCTCTACCCCCCCTCTCTCTTCTATCTCTATCTCTCTATTCTCTCTCTTTTCTATCTCTCCATCTCTCTCTCTCTCTCTTTACAAAAAGAATGACACGAACATATACACTTACACAACATGACACTCAGACACCCTTTCCTGTCTCGCACATACATGGGTTCCGATACCTTATTTTCCTTGTTTTTGTCTATAGAAAAACAATAGTATTCCAAGATTTAAATTTTCTCTTTTTTTTGTCTATCTGAAAATGAAACAATTCCTAGATTTCCATTTTCTCTTTTTGCTGTCCATGTGAAAACAAATGAGATGGTTAAAGATAACATTTGATCCTTTTAAAACCTCTTAGAACCCCTTCCTTCATAACAGATCCTACTTCAGAACTTCAAATACATTCAGATATAATAACGAGATAGCGAAGGCCGACTCAAGATCAACGCTAATAAACAAGACTAGACAAAACAAATAAACAAGAATAAGAAATGAACAAAAAAAAGAGAAATTGATCCGAGAAACGGAATTCTGATGAATGTTCTGGACGCTATAAAGGCCCAGATATCATTGTGGTTTTGCCTTTATATGTAAAAAACATATTATACACATACATATATATGTATATATGTTATATATATATACATAGTATACATATACACTATATACATATATATATACTATATATACATATTATATATATATATATTATATATATATATATATATATATATATACATTATACACACACACACAACCAACAACACCACACACACACACACACACACCACACCCACCACACACACATATATATATATATATATATATATATATATATATATAAATATATAATATATATATATATATATATATATACATATATATATATATATATACTTATATATATATATATATACATATCTATGTATGAATACACATTACACACACCACAAAACACATTGATATGATATATGTATATATATATACATTAATACATATGTATTATATATACACTATAGATACTAATACGCGCTTAATATACTCCTATATATATGGCACGGTCGCAAGCGGTATGATTGAAACATTCATCAGTGTATATCGTGGCACCACAATGTTGTTATCGTGATGTGTGCTGACTTGTGCCTGTGTGTGCTGCAATAGTTGTGCGCAACTCACAACTACCTGTTGGTATATATATGTGTATATCATTTTAATACATACCATGTATGCTTATATGTTAGTATGACACTATCATATTGTGCTGGCAACTAACACACACATATAATAGTATATTATACTATAATATGTATTCACTATTACTAATATGTTAATATAATATAACTATGATATATAATAGTTATAACATAATACATTATATTAATATATGAATGTATATATCATATTATGCTATATGTATATATATATATATACAATATAATACATACATTATAATATACAAATATATGCTAATATATATATACATAAATATTAAATATATATATATACTCATATATATATATATAGCCATATAATATATAATACTATATAATATATATAACTAATATATATTGATAATATATACTATTGTGTAATTCATCTGATATTTAATCATATCATATATATGTAGTGCCAACACACACACACATCACACACACACACACACATCACACAAACACATATATATATACTATCATTAATTAATATACCATATATTCTATATTATAATTAATCTTATTAATATATCTTACTCTTACCTCCTCGTTTTTCATCTCTTATATATCTATTTACTTCGTTCGTGTGTCGCCCTCTCCTCTCCCTTCTCCGTTTCGGTGTGTGTGCTGTGTCGCTTCTTGCCTCTCCGTTCTGTGCTTCTACCTATACCCTTATGATAACCTATGTCAATATATAATCTATATTTACTTATCTATCCCTATATATTTATATATACTATAATCTAATACGCTCTATATTATCTCTTATACCCATATGCATATATTAATAATATATAATCATCGATATATAATACTATATATATATATATGTTATATATACTAAGATATATAGTATATATATATATATTATATATTAATAATATATATATTATATTATATAATATCGTATATATACACACACACTATAGCACATTCGTATATAACACAAATATATAAAAGAAATATATAATATATATATATACATTATATATATACATATATATATTTATATATATATGATATACTTAATTATAGATAATAGTATAATATATATATATATGTATGTGAGTATATTATACATATACTTACATTATAACAATATATAAGCACATTATATGTACACATATTATAGTACATCTTGAAATAATATATTAGTATGTTATATTATATATATATATATATATATAATAATATATATATATAATACAATATATCTTAAAATATATATGTATAATATATATCTGCTATATATTATATTAATAGATAATATAGCTATAAATTCATATACATATATTATACTATTAATACATATAATATATGTGTGTGTGTGTGTGTGGTGTGTTTGTGTGTTTGATATTATATTAGTACTATATATATTAATACTATATATATCAGATACTAATATGTACATTATATAATAATACGCTCCTATATATATATTATTAATAATACTATATATATAGTATACCTATAATACATAACGTATACTTAATATATATTAATATATATTTGTATATACATGTAATACATTGCTATATATACTATATTACAATACATATCAATATGTATACACACACAGACACACACACACACACACACCACACACCACACACACACTCACACACACACACCACACACATATATATATACCTATATATATATAATAATTATATATATATATATATATTACTATATATATTATATCTATACACAATATATTATATAATGGATAGTATACTATGTAATACAATATATATGTATATATATATTACAACATATATTATATATGATCTATATATATAAACACATAAATATACTATAAATATATATTAATATATATTAATATATATATATATATATATATTAAAAGTCTTAAATAACATATTATACGAGTCATTTATCGACTCTTCTACCTTACGGCTATTATATATACTATATGCATATCCTATCTATCCTATATAACTATACTATACTAATATATAATATATATGCTATGTATAGTATTATAGTATAGTACAACACCACACACACACCACATACAACACACATCGACACACACACACCACAGTACGTAATATATAATATATACTTAATATAATATAACTATATAATATATACAATACTTACAACTATATATATCTATATACATATAGCCTATACTATTATCATAACTAATTTATTTATTTAATATATATATTATTTATATATATGTGTGTCGTGTGTGTTCTGTGTCTGGTGTGTACATCTTATGTATATGTAGTAGTGGTATGAGTGGGTGGTGTAGGAACACAAATACACAAATACAAAAAAAAACATTAACCAGAAAAATCTCAAAGCCTTACGCTTACGTTACGCGTGAGCCCCGCATCCAGTGGTCGAAAAGAGGCATTTCCTTCCTTTGCTTTCGTCGCCTTCTGATCCCTTTCCCCTTCACAGACCGCCTGAATTTTCACTGCCTTGCCCGAAATACTTTAGTCACTGCTCTCAAGCACACAATTTCCTTTTCGGATTTTCTTCTTCTTTCGCGTTCTTTCCTTCCTCTTGTCTTATTATTCTACGTCCTCTTCAATGTATAGATAATGATGTATTTTCTATGTCAATTGAGCTTTTTTAAAAGATAGTTTAGAACCATCCTGCACACACAGCACACAAACACACGCCCACACACCACTAGTATAACTATCATAATACTATATAATATAATCTATAATATATATATAATTACCTTATCTATAACGTATACACTTATATATAAATATTAAGAAATATATACTAATATATATATTATTATACTATATATATATAATTATGTATATAACATTGTACATATGTAATGTATATAAACACCATGGATACTATAGATGTATATAAACCAACATTAATCTATATATAGCATATACATGCCAATATCAACAATGATTATTATATATACCTATATGCAATGTAATAATAGTATATTATATATATACATAATATACTTTATACAGAATATGCATAATACGGATTCTATATATGTATATAATATATATACCTAATAGTTAGATTATATGATATATATATATATTTATATATTATATTATATATATATATATAATGTATATTGTATGTATATCATTATATATTTTATACCCTATATACTTATAATACACAGGTATTATATAGATACTATATATTATAATTATATATAATTATATATATATATATATTATGAATATTATATATAATATTATATTAATGTATTATGTAATATTATATTATAATTCATTACATATAGATACCATTATACTGTATTAATATATATTATATATATATTAACTATATTATATATATATAATATATTATATATATTTGTAATGTTACTATATAATATATATATATATATATATAGATAATTTTATATATATATATATTATTATATATATATATATAATTATTAATATATATTTTGATGAATATATATATAATATATATATATGATTAATAATTAATATATATATATAATATATCATATATATACATATAATACTATATAATACTATTATATAATATATTATAATACTATATTTATAATTATATATATATATATAATAATAATAATTATATATACATTATACACATATATGTGATATATATTATATATATATATATTATATATATAATAAGATTAACTAAATAACTAATATATGTATTATGTTGTAATGTGATTACTATAATTATACTCATAAACTTAATAATAGTATATAATAAATATATACATATAAATATATATATATGTAATATTATACATTATAATATATACACACACACACACATATATAGTATATAATATATATTTTAATATATATAATATTATTTAGTTATAAGTATTATATAATATAATATAGGTAATATATATATAATATACATGAATTAACATTATATATAATTTACAATATTATTGTATACTAATATGACAATATACTATATATAATACAATGTATATATAATAATATAATAATATAATGTATATATAATATTACTAACATATAATATATATACATTCAATAATATATATATATTAATGAATACATAAGTATAATATATTATATAATATATATATTATATATATAACTATTATATATTAAAATATATTATATATAATAATATGATAATATTATATATATAAAAATAAATATATATATATAGATATATATTATAATATATATAATATATATATAATTATATATAAATATACTATGTAATATATGTAATAATATATAAGTATTATAGATAATATAATATATATACTTATATAATATATTATAATATATATATATATATATAAATATTAATATTTATTATATATAATAAAGCATTATTTATATAATAAATAATATATATATGTATAATATTAATATATATATAAATAGTACTATATCTATATATATATATATAATTATAATATATGCTAAATAATAATAATATATATAAAATAATATAATATTTATTAATATATAATTTGTTATATATATTAATATATATATAATATAATATATATATATATATTATATTATTTATATGTTATAATATTATATGTATATATGTATTCATAATATATATAATTATAATATACTAATTATATATATATATAATATATGTATGATATATACCCATATATATATAACATATATATAATAACATATATATATATACAATAATATATATATATATACATAAATTCTATATATAATAATTAATATATATATATAATATAATAATACCATAATCAGTATATCAAGTAGGTACATAGATTATCATATATTAATATTATATGTATATATAAATATATTATTAACATATTATATATATTATATATATACATGTAAATATATATAATATATATAATATAATACTAATATATATATATATACTTATCATATAATATATTTATAAATATATACCATGTATATATATATAAACTAATAATATTAATATATTATATATATATTATTAATACAATAATAATATAAAATTAATATATATACAATTAATTATTATATTATATATATATATATATATATTATATATAATTAATTATATATTATAATTACATGTATATTTATATAATTAAAATTATAATATATATAGAATTCAGTAATATATATATTATATATATATAATAATATATATAATATAATATATATATATTATGTAAATTATTTATATAATACATGCACTATTATAATGATGATATTTATTATATATATATTATATATATATTCAATAACTATATAATTTACTATATAAATATTTAAATAATATATTAATAAGCATATATAAACAATTATATATTAATATATATATAATAAACTATATTATATATATATAATATTATTATATAGATATAGTATGTATAAAAGATATACTCATATTACTATTAACTAGCATTAAGTTGATTTTATTATATTTAGTTACATGTTGTTAGGTTTGTGCGTGGTGATCAGCTGATAAACCCCGGTCTCCAATTGAGTTGTTGTGCTACGTGTCTGTGTGTTGTGTGTGTATAACATAGTAGTAGAGTATATATAATTCAAAATTGATTCGAGAATAATTCATTATCTATATAACTATACTAATATATATAATATACTATATATGTAAACTCATATATATATATAATAGGTGAGTATATTAGCATATATATATATCTATATTTTTTTTTTTTTTTTTATATAATATATAGATAGTATTATATCATATATATATATATTTACATATATATATATAATATAGTATAATATATATTCATATATAATATATATAGTTTATTATATATATATAGATACTATATAATATATATGACTGTATGCATAGTATATATATATGTATACTATATATATATATGTAATACATATATTTATGTATATGTATACATGTATATATATATATATATATATATATATATATATAATATATAGTATATATATATAGGGTATATATGTATACTATATATGCTATATATAATATAACTAGTCATATGATCATTCAGTAATTCTAATTCCATTACTACTATATATATACTAATACTTAATAGTGAAAGAATAGTGACAATATGTATGAGTTTAATTTATATCATATAATATTGAGCTTATAGTAGATAGTAACTAGATTATCATCAATAATAGGTAATATATATTATAGGTATCGTTTACACTTATATATATAAATAAATATATATATATTAGTAATCTGGGTAATCTACATATATATGGTATATATACATATATATATTTATAACTATAGTATGAGTGAGTAGGCTATAAGTAATAGGACCAGGAAGGGAAAGGGGCTAAGGGAGGTATTATGTGCGCTTAGTGTTGTGGAAAAGAAATCGAGTCGTTTTGAGGTCAATGGTCGCGCCGTGAGAGAAGTTGCAGGGAGGTTGAAGTTGTGGTGTGTTTTGTCCAGTTGCCGAGGAGGTTGAAAGACCGGAAGGGGACGCGAGACTTGGCCCGGAGGATTGTCTTTAGTTGGCGTCGCCGATACCGGTTAGGCTTGCGGAATTAAAAAGAGAAAAAGAAAAAGAAAAAACTCGCAATATATAATTAATATATATATAATAATAAAATAATAACACAACACACACACACACACACACAGCGAGCGATGCTGAATGTGTAAAACATATACACATAACGAGGAAATATAATATACAACATCTATCCTAATCCTATACTAGGAAATATATATGAATACACCACAACACACACCACACACCCATCACACAGCGACACAGCACACAATATCTTTACTATATATTATATATACTATATATATATATATACTATACTTGCCAGTATATATATATAGCAGATAACTATACAGGTAATAAAGTATATAATTTATTGCACATTTCGAATATATTACTATATATTATACTATAAAATATATATATATATATGTATGTGTATTATAATATAATATACTTAATATATATATATGATACTCTACTATATTATATACATACTTATATATATAGTACGACATATAATATACCTATAACTCTATACATATATATGTATATGATGAAATACACACCACACAGACACACATCACACACACACACAACACAACACACACACACACACATTACACACACACACACAACATAGTATCACTATACCTATACTAGTAGTTACGACCCTCAATATATAAATTAATATATATACTATATATATTATATATACTCATATACTATATATATATATATATAATGTGTGCTGTGTTGCTGCGCTCGTGTGTGTAGTGCTAATATTTAGATATACAATTAGTAGACATATATATCAATTATACAATATTAAAAGTATAAGATAGATATATATATACTAAAACGTAATATATCTAGATTATACATAATAGTATAACATATAAAAATATCTTACTACGAGTATAATCTTACTCAGTCTATATAATATAATAGACTAATACTATAATTCGTAAATATAGTATATACTAACTATACTTATATAAATGGTATATATATAATGTATGTTTATATATGTATGTATACAGCCCAGCTCAGCACAAATAGCAAAAGCGAATACACACTCACATATTATACTCATATAGATAATCACCTAACACATTACCTATACACGACGCGCTAATCTATATATTATCCAATATATCTAAGTATATATACTTAATTATATATAAAAACAACACACACCACACAGCGACACAACACACCACGACACACACACACACTACACACACACCACACCACACACACACCACATATAATATATATATATAACTATATATATATATATGTATGAATATAAATTTACATATAATACGTATAATCCAGATCACTAATAGACGTCCCAGCTATATATATATAGCCCTATATAATATAATATGTTAATAATATTGATATATAGTATATATATATATATATATATATAGTATATAATTATGACTCTATGTTAACTACTCATAGAATATATACTAATAATTATAATATTACCTGAGTATATAAGGTAAAGTAACATATATTACGTAGTGATAATGTTATATAATGATACTGTAACTAATATAATATATATAAGTATAAATATATATATATATATATATATATATAGATATATAGAAATAGATAATATATTCTATGTTTAAATAAATACCAAAACCCAATAAAAAAATAAATATATACCATATACAAATAAATTACTATTATACTAAAGTGAAATTACCACCTTGAATAAACATCTATAACATATATATAAACTAGCAAGTGTTACAAAACGAATACCAATATCCAATATATACTATGTAATCGCCCATATTTGTCTATATATTATGTTATAATAATCAATCGTAATAGTTACTTAATACCACTAATATCATTATATACTACTGCCTATACCTAAAGACCCACCATATATATCTTATACTAATCACTATAGCCTATCCAATACCTATAATACCATACCCCTACGACCCACTACTACTATCATAATACCACCACCATATAACATAAACCCCCATAGTACTATATAATACAATATATAACAAATATACAATAACTAAATACATTACATATAGCTAAAATCATACAATACAACCTATTAATCTAAACCAAAGCTAACACATGAATGCTGAGTGTGAGTGCGTGAGTAGTGTGTGATGCAAAGTAACAACATAATAACAACCAACACATAATAGTTCCAAAATATATACATATATATACTAATATATATATACTAAAAATATATAATATATAATACAACTATAACATTATCTAAGTTACAAGTAAAGAGAGTAATATATAACAAAAATAACATCAATAACTATTACATATAAATTAGTTATGTGATCCCATAATTGTAAGACCTAGTATATAGGTAAACCTATAGAGGCAAAGAATATAATATATCATACAAGTAGCAGTTATATACTATAACTATATATATAATATATTTTGGATATATTATCTATGTTAAGGTATACCAAAGCTTAAAGGTATATATATATGATATGTATCGTATAGGAGTGATGTAATGTAAGATATATAATATGAAATGTACTATAGACTATATATATAGCTAAGATATATTATATATATAATAACCGCTATATATATATCAATAAGCATAGGTATTACTAGTCCATATATATATAATAACTATATACTAAGCTATATATACTGTATTGAGTATTATATCTATAAATATATTGTATATATAATATATCATAATACAGTATATACTATATGATATACTATATATATATATATGTAGTATTATATATTTACATATATATTATTATATAAATTATGCCTATATCTATGATTCATAGCACAAATCATACAGCCTGATGAAACAACGCAAGAAATTCTATTGATCGTTAATATCCTTCTCTAAGATGTTGATCTAGATCTTACGTATAAAAAAAGAAAACAAAAAAAAAATAATAATAATATGATGATGATGGTTAGTGAAAAAATTATTATTAAAGTTATGAAATTTCTTGTGAACCAATATAAAATCTGGTGCTTATCCTTCCTAACTTTTTCCCCCCCCTTCTCTCTTTCTCTTTCTGTAGTATATGACATTTCATTCAATTTTTATTTTATCTTGTTTAATTATTCTGTTTCTCACTTTTATCCCATTTCTTTTCTCTTACTTATTCCTGTTGTTTTGGTTTATCACTTAATACTTTTTTTCCTTTTCGATCTGATTATCATTGTTATTATCATTACTGTTTATCATCATTAATATTAGCAGTAGCGTGAGAAGCACTAGGACGATAAAGATGATGATAATTGGTATCGAAGTAATCATTAATATTGATGTAATTATCATCATTGTTATTATTGCCATTATTGTTATTAATATAATTATTGTAATTGCTAGTATTACCATCATTAGTATTGATATAATCATCATCGTTATTATTGTCATTATTTTGATAATCGTTTGCCTTTGTCTTTCTTAATTTTATCTTGTATTTTCTTCCCTTTTCTTCCTTTTTTCCACTCCTTTCTTCGATTTATCACATTTTTTTTCTTCCCTTTCTCATTCTATCTCCTTTTCTTTCCTTTTCTAATTCTATCTAATTTTTCCTTCTTTCTCATCCTCTTTCCTTCTCTTTATCAACATCGTCTCATTTTCTCTTTATCTTTTAATCACTTTTTCTCCTTCTTTCGTTTCTTCTTCTCTTTCTTAACCTTTTTTCATTGTTTTCTTCTTCTTCTTCTTCTTTTCGTTTGTTTCCTTTTCTTTATCAATTTTGCTTCACTTTTTTCTCTTGATTCTCTGCCTTTTTCTCTTCTTTATCAGCTTTTCCTTTTTCTATTTCTCAGCCTTTTCTTCTCTTTTTTTCAATTTCTTCCTTATTCTCTAATTCGCTTTCTTAACTGCGTCTCTCTTTTTTCTTCACTTCTTCCCTTCTTCCTCTTCCCTTTCTTCTACACACAATAAATGAATAAATAAAACCTAAGAGAGAGAGAAAGAAAGAGAGAGAGAAAGAGAGAGAGAAAGAGAGAGAGAGAGAGAGAGAGAGAGAGAGAGAGAGAGAGAGAGAGGAGAGAGAGAGAGAGAGAGAGAGAAAGAGGAATGAGAAGAGAGAGAGAGAGAGAAAGAGAGAGAGAGAGAGAGAAGAGAGAGAGAGAGAGAGAGAGAGAGAGAGAGAGAGAGAGACAGAGAGAGAAAGAGAGAGAGAGAGAGAGAGAGAGAGAGAGAGAGACAGAGAAGAAAGGCAGAGAACGAGAGAGAGAGACAGAGGAAGAGAGAAAGACAGAAAGAAAGAGAAATAAATAAATAAGAAAAAGAGAAAGAAAAAACAAAACACATAAAACCATCATTATTCTTACCTTCAAAACCAACGGAAAAAAAAAGACATAAACAAATTTCTCTATCTTCTTTTTTGGGGAAACCTGGATCGTTCACATCGAGCAAAAGACGCCGGTTAACTGATAAGAACAAGATGCCGGGATGTTGCGTCCGCCCGTGGAGATAAGAGATGGCGGGGGGAGGGGGGGTAGTACCTGTAGGGAGGAGGGGAAGGAAAGGGGTGGCGGGTAGGGGAAGGGGGGGAGGGGAAGGGAAGGGGAGCAGGGGGAGGGGGGGAAGGGGAAGGGAAGGGAGCGAGTAGAGGAAGGGGGAAGGGGGAAGGGGGAGTTAGAAGGGAGGGGAGAAAGGGGATGTACGAGGAGGGAGGAAGGGGGTGAGGGGAAGGAAAAGGGAGGGGAAAATGGGTGGGGTAGGGGGGAAGGGAAAGGAGGTGAAGCGGGGAAGGGGAAGGGAAGGGGAGGGGAAGGAGAGGGGAAGCGGAAGAAGGGGAAGGGAGAGGGAGCGGGGAAGGGGAAGGCGGCGGGGGAAGGGAGAGGGGAAAGGGAGGTGAAACGGGGAAGGGGGAGGGAAGGGGAGAGCGCGAGGGGAAAGGGGGGAAAGGGGAAAAGGAAGGGGAAGGGAAGGAAGGGAAAGGTGAAGGGGATGGGAGGAAGTGGAAAGGTGGGGAAGGGATGGGGTAAAGGCGAAGGGGGGAGGGGGAATGAGGAGGGGTAAGTGAAGGGAGGGGGGCGAGGGGGAGGGGGGGGGGGGGAAGGGGAAGGGGAAAGGGGATAAAGGTAAGGGGGAAGGGGGAAATGAGGAGGGGGAGGGGGATGGGGAGGGGGAAGGGGATGGGGGGAAGGGGAAGGGGAGGGGATAAGGGAGAAGGGGGGGCGGGAAGGGGAGGGGATAAGGGGGAAGGGGGGGAATAAGGGAGGGAATGTGCGGCATGAAGGGGGATTAATTTCTGCCTTTGACTCATATTTTTGTCTATGTATCATTGATATCATTTTGTTATTTAATTATTTATTTAATCATATTGTAAACTGCGTTCTCGATTATACTTTGTTCTGTTTATCATTAGTCAAGGTATTCTATTTTTTTATGTTTTTTAATTCTATCATTTGCTTCAGTGCCACTAAATCGTTATTTAAATCATTAATACTAATATCAACTTTTTTTCCTTGTCTTCTATAGATATCATGTTCTTAAATTTATTTTCTCTTTCTCTTTCTCTATTCCCTTTCTCTCGCTCTCTCCTTCCCCCTTTCTCCATCTCCCTCGCTCTTTCTCCTCTTCTCTCGCTCTCTTTCCTTCTCTCTTGCTCTCTTCTCCTTTCCCCCTTTCTCCTCTCTCTCCTCGCTCTCTTTCCTCCTCTCTCGCTCTCTCTCCTTCCCCTTTTCTCCGTCTCTCTCTCTCTCTTTCCTTCTCTCTCGTTCTCTCCTTCCCCCTTTCTCGCTCTCTCCCTATTTCCCTCCTCTCCTTTCTTCCACCTTTTTATTGACTTTTATCCTCTGTTTCCGATTCTGCAATTTACAACAAAACATTCTAAATGAATAAATAGAATCCCATTCCCTCCCGCGAAATTCTTAATTATTCTCCTTAATTAACTCAATTAACGTGATCCTCATTAGTCTCATTACTGACACTAATCATCGCAATTTCTCTAAATAACCGACATAAAAGAAAAAAAAAAACACGTAGACTTTAAACAAGCTGAAAAAAAATCTTTAAAATCAGTTCCCAATCAATTAAAAATCAATTAAAAGATAATTAATGACAGATCAATTAAAAGTTAGCTAAGAGAAACCACGAAGAGAAACCAAAATGGATTTAATAACAACTCAAATAAAGATGATAAGAGAAAGGGGAAATTAAAGAGGAGGGGGAGGAAGGGAGAGGGAGCAGAAAGGAAGAGAAGAGAGGAGAGGAAAGAGAGAAAGAGGGGAAGGGGAAGAAGAGCGGAGAAGGAGAAGGAAAGGGGAAGAGAGAGAGAGGAGAAAATGGAAGGGAAAGAACAAACGATTGTGAAAGAGAAGGAATGAGGAAAAGAGAGAGGAGAAAAGGGAGGAGTTCGGAGAGGGAGAAGGAAAGGGAAGATAGAAAGAGAGAAGAAAGGGGAGGGAATGAGAGCGGAGGAGAAGGAAGGGGGAAGGAGAGAGGAAAAGGGGAAGGAAAAGGAAAGCGGGAGATAGAAGAGAGAGAAGAAAAGTTAAGGTAAATAAGAGCGGAGAAGGAGAAGGAAGGAGGAAGAGAGAGAGAAGGGGGGGAAAGGGGAAGGAAAGGAGAGGGGAGAGGAAGAAGGAGGGGTAGAGAGAGGAGGAGAAAGGAAAGGAGAAGAGGAACGGAGAAAGGGAAAAGGTAGAGAAAGGAAAAAAGGGAAGAGAGAAGGGAAAAGATAGAGGTCGAGCAAGACAAGGGAGAAGGTAGAGAGAGGACAAAAGAGAAAGAAAATGAGAACGAAGAAAGAGATAGGATGAGAAGAGGAGAGTAGAAAATGTAGAGGAGGGAGTGGAGAGAGAGAAGAAAATGGAGAGGAGTGGAAGAAAGAGAAGAAAATGGAGAAAAGGAATGAGAAGAGAAAGGAGAAAAAGAGGAGAGGGAAGGAATGGCAGACAGAGGAAAGAAATGGAGAGAAAGGAGTGGGGAAGAGAGAGGGTAAAGAGAGAAAGAAAGAGGAGTGGAAGGGAGAGGGTAAAGAGGAGGACAAAGGGAGGGAAAAAAGAGATTTACCCTCGTTAAGAAAGTGTCATTTGCCTCGTCGTAAAACGTGGGGGGGAGGTAGGAGGGAGGGGAGGAGAAGAGCGGGGGAGAAAGGAGGGTGGAAGGGGAGGGGAAAGGAGGGAAAAGGAGAGGGCGGAGAGGGAGAGGGCAAAGGAGAGGAGGGAGAGAGAAATGAAAGGAGAGGGGGAGAGGGAGAAAGGAGAGAGAGAGGAGGTAGGATAGGAGGGAAGGAGATAAGAAGGAGAAAGGAGGAGGTAGAGATAAAATAAGGGAGGGGAAAAATAGAGGATATGGGGCTAGGGAAGGATGGGAGGGAAAGAAAGGAAAAGAAGGAAGGAGGGAAGAGGAGGAGGAGGGAAGGAGAGGGAGAAGGAGGAGGAGGGAAGGAGGAGGGGGGCAGAGGAGAGGAGGGAGAAGGAGGAGGAAGGAGGGAGGAGAGGAGAAGGAGGAGGAAGGAGGAAGAGAGGAGAAATTTAGGGAGGAGTTAGGCCAACCCACACCCAATGAACGTAACTCATCCGACGCCTTGTAACAGCATCCGCGCCTACGCCGACAAATGCATACCGTAGCCATGAAGGGAAACAATAATTCTTAAGTCTAGGCGAGGGAACCTAATACCCTTGGAGGCACTGTTGCCAAAACTCGCGCCTTTCCACCTTCTTTTGTTTTGGTCGAGTAGGACGAGATATCTGTCTTTTCTTTTTTCTTTTTAAATAATTCCCCGTCTTTGAAATGACGTTTGTTGTTTGATTACGTAAAGGAAAGACTTACCTACAGAAACGCCGAAATTATAAGGCGAGGTTAGCCCTTCGAGAGCGTGGGGTTCGCGCGCGGGAAAAGGGAGGCTCTCGCGTTGGCAGCAGCGAGTAGGCGCGTTGGGGGCAACAGCTTCCTCAAGACGAGCCAAGACGTTCTTTGTGTCGATTAGGCCTATGGGGTGCGGTTGCCGGGGTGGGATTATCATTGCCTCTTTATCCGTCTCCGCTCCCTGGAAAATTTCTGAATTTATTATGTGGATAGTAAAGGTTTACGTTTGCTGGATCCGAGATGTAGAATGTCTTCAGATTTGTGTAAATATTTCGGTGATGTTCTCGTTACAGGAGTGAAATGAACGCCAGGCGGTGACAAGAATTGGCGTTAAATCTTACGGTCTTAAAATCTTGGATCATCTTCCTCTCCGCTCGAAGTCCCTGACTCATATGGGCTGCTAATTGGTCGCAAATGTCTATAGGCTCCGGGCGCCGACCAATCGCGGAAGGAGAAGCCACGTCTCCCAGCCAATTGCCGCGTGAAAAGGCTATCGTTGGCAGGGGGAACCAATAGGAACGCATGATATTTAAAGATAGGCGGGGCTTAGTGGGGGTGGGGATTTGTGTTTGAGGGGGTCCAACTACACCAAAGGCATCAGTGGCAGCGAGGACACCGAACGAGGAACCTCTCTACGCTCTGCTTCAAGCTCCACGAAGCCAATTGTCTGTGACTCAAAATCAACAGATATGTTTGGCCCCAGTTTCCCTCAGGGGGTGTATTACCTGTGGTGAATGTTACACATAAGTAAGACGGTGTTGTGTGTGTGGTCAGGGTAAGTAGAAGTGTGTGAATCGACGAGAAACAGCGACGAACGTTGATAAATGTGATGATTGAAAGAGGCTGAATCAAACCCAGAGATTAGGAAGCATGTACTGTTGCCAAGGTGATTATCAACAAAGCTACCTGTGTGTCACTCTTCCACACACCTTGCAAGGTTGACTCTGAATGCCTAGGCGACTGTATGGATTGTGTCTGACTGCACGTGGAGTGATATTAGTCGACCTACGAGGAATTGTGTTATGATTGTTGAAGGTACTGTGTTATTTTACAGCTAATTTGTGTTACGACAATAAACAATGTGAAACAACAAGAGCTTTTGATTTTTTCTTCACCACGTGTCATTTTACCCCAAAACATAAATCATCTTAGACTAAAACAACATACTTTAATGATGATTTTAATGAGCTGCGGGTCCATGTTGCAAATATGATTGTGTAATACTGAGAGGAATTTTATACATTGTGAACATGTTACCTTTTAAGGAACCATGGAGAGGAAAGAGCAGTGTTGAGTTTACATTAAAACTTAACAGCAATATTATCAAGGTACACAAAACTGTTATTCAAATTGACATTAAATATCACAATCAGTTTTCTGTCTCAGGTGACTAGAATATACATTGACCAATGAATGGGAATTTCTGATCATTAGATTTATCAAACACTAATTTACCAATTATTTTAAGTAATCCTTCAACTGGAAAGATAAACAAGAAATACATGCAGATGGTTCCATGTGACATTCAAAATAAACAAATAACAATAACATCATAGGTGTTATAGAGATATATGACTGGAAGCCCAATAACTCAGGTATTCAATTAATTAATGATTTTGAAATAACACTGGAATTCAAGAAGAGTGAAGGTTGATTTAAATCGACAATATATCAGTAAAACGTTTAAGTGTTATATACACAAACACACAAAAAAGAGAGAATGGCAACATGGATAATGAGTAATTGAGAAAAAAAGTAATGATAAAGCAAATGAAAATGAAAATGAGATTGAGTTATGAAATTGATATTACATCGATTATATTAACTGTTATATTACTGTGCTTGTAATGACAGGTACACCAACTATAGTAATAATGATATTCTTGAAAACGACATGAATTGGGGTGCTAATGATAATGATGACAATAATGATGTTAAATGAGAATGGTAATGAAAATGAATGAAAGACATACAAAGACCATAAGTAATAAAACTACTATAATACCAGCAATAATAACAATGATATTCATGATAATGCGAGTACTGTTCGTTATTTTGTTAATATCAAGAAAAAAACAGTAGAAAAAAATTAGAATTTCAGTCAGTACGAATATATACATATATATATATGAATAGGATGGAATATATATATATATATATAATATATATAATATATATATATATATATATATGTATATATATATATATATGTATATATATAGATAGATAGATTAGATATACGATAGATAATATATATAATAAGATGTAATATAATATATATATACTATATACTATATACATAATTCATAGCATATATGATATATAATATATATGTATATATATATAGTATATATATATATATATATATATATATATATAT
>NW_020869393.1:131470-144377 GCF_003789085.1 Penaeus vannamei | reverse complement strand
TCAGTTATTTCAATGTCCAGCTGTAATTGCCACTTACTGGTATAATTTTATTTCTTCTTCCTTTATTCATCTCAAAACTAGCGGAGGGACTGATCACTTTCACGGCGTATCCCCCGTCATCTACGTTCTTTTAAGTAATGATGCTCATTATCAATAGAATTCGGATGTTGATTGATCAGATAAATAAAATATACGATTGTGTTAAACGTATATTACATTTGTTGTCCTGGCGTGTGTGATGATTAGCGAAAAGGCAGTCGCTTTCAAGGTCGAAATAGGTACCTTGGTCACTTCGCTTTTTGCTGCGGGCGTCAGAATGTGCTTGACGTCGCCTGTATTCGGTGAGATCGTTACCAATTCGTTGTTTTTTCCAAACAAAAAGAGAAAATAAAAATACCTACCTACCATGTGGATACGCTGTCTACATTCACGTCAGTATAAGATGGATTTTGTTTTTAAACCAAAATGCCATTAAGGTGAAAAGGTCCCTGTACTGCTGAATAACTCACAGGTTTCCAATTAGTCGGAAGCAGACCCTTCAATATGGAGTATACTTAGTTATTTTGAGCAAGTCAAAATCACAAACTTATCTTTTAACGACTTTTCCGGACCTAGAGAGGAAATTACCAACCACACGGCATAGCATTACAACAAACGTGCTTTTATCAATAACCATTGTTCAGTCTATCTAACTGTACGTGTAATTTGTCTCTAAGTATCTGCCCACTGATTCTACATATACCTGCCCAACTTGGTATATTTCATCGGTTCTAATCTGTAGTTTATGATAGTTTCACTGGCGGAGAATGAGTACTCATTTTATGGGTAAATATTTTTGTTTAATCTCTCGTTTTGTACTCTTATCATAATGCCTTAAAAATTAAGTGCAAAGATAATTGTTCTCGTCGTCTATCTCTAACCATGCAAAATGGGAAAGTCCAACGAATTTTTACCTACGGGAATCGCACAAGCAAATATAGAAATCCCAAGAAGGCCTGTCGTGAGAATTCTGAAAAAAATGTCATATGGCAACTCTGACCTCTAGTAGGTATTGCTAGGTAAGACCTCACCAAACAGTTGTGAGTTGGCTTTGTCGACGAGTGCGATCGCATTTCACCTCTGAAAGGGTAGACTGATTTCTTCGTTTTATTATGGAAATTGCTAACGATTTGCCAGTCCGATTAGAAATTTGTCTTGTATATACGCACATGCACACAAACACACACACACACACACACGCGCGCGAAGATATATACATATATACACACATGTATGTTTGTGTATAAACATTTATATCTATGTATGTTTACATGTATATATCAAATATTTTATACGTATACACATGGTGCACACGCACACACACAAACACACACACACACACACACACACACACACACACACACACACACACACACACACACACACACACACACACACACACAACACACACACACTGCAGTAAATACGTTGATCTACACGTCGAAGGGGAAACCCGAGAAGGCATTTAACGAATCTAACAAAACCACCATATTCTTCCTGCCGATAACATTCCGAATCGAATGCGTTCACCCAGATGAAGGCGGCGGTGCTGGCCCTGGCGCTGGCGCTGATGGGCGTGGCGTGGGCGGAGTTGGCTCCACCCGAGAGATCCTACAAGATCCTGATGCTGTTGCCAGTATCCTCGAAGAGCCACAGGAATGTCTTCTTGCCGGTCGCCGAGGCTTTAGCCGATCGAGGCCACAAGGTAGGACATAAGGAAGAGTATAGAATAAAGGTGCTGTCACACAAGCACTTTTTCCGTCAGTTTTTTTTTTTTTTTTTTTTTTTTACAATTTACTGAAATGTCCATTTTTGAGCGAATTGTCGATTTTCCAGTCAGACGATAATGATCGTTTCCGTCTGAAAACCTTAACGTCAACTTTTTCAGCCAAGCATACTCAAATCAAGATAATATTCCAGAATGTTTGTATTGACGTTGAATAAAATTGTCAAAAAAATGACGGAAAACGTGATAGTGTGACAGCACCTTAAGCAAGTTAATATTGTTACCTTAACTGTTTCTAAAACAGAAACATATCAAGGAATTCATACAGAATCCAGAACATCCGTCGCTGATTGATTTGTTGCTAATGACTTTTGGATCGACGACGCCAGATTGTGATGCTGGTCAACCACCCACCGGCGTCGAAGCACCCGAACGTTCTAGAGATCAACCATGAGCTGCCCGACTTCAGGGTAGAAAACCTGAACATGTTCGAAACACGCGGGAACACAGCAGCTGTGTTCGGATTGTTCCAGAAGGCTCTTCCCGCCATCGCCAGCAAGCTGTACAAGGTTCCGAAGGTTAAAGAACTCTACGACAAAAGAAAGGAGTTTGATCTCATTGTTATCAACCATATGTTTAATGAGGTAAGTCTGGCTTGATTTTTGGATTTCCATTTCGTAAAGTTTATAGTCCTGATGAAGTGAGTCGCGTACGTGATGGGGATTTAGTCTAGGAAGGAAATCTTATGGTTAAGGCAAATGAGGGAACTTCGTATTTGGAAGAAAAATCCTGAACTCGTTCATTAAGAACAAATTTCCTAAAATCGTCTTCTTACCTTTAAGAGTGCTGTGAGAACTGCCATGGCCACTGCTAGATTAATTTAATTGAAAATTACATTCTTATAGTCATGGCAAATAAAAAAAGAGGGAAATGATAAGGCGTTAAATGCCGCCTAATGAATTTGTTCAACGAATATTACAGAACGAATCTTACTATTTCAAATTCAGAATACTTTATTCCATTTGCTGCCATGGTTATTCATATTGCATAGAAAGATTTGTATAGTCATATGAATATAAGACAAACATAAAATTAACAGTAGTACTTGTAATTCTTGACCATTTTTATATTTGGAAACCTGATCTCATTGGTAATTTAAAGGTTCATTGAAGTTCTTTTTGAATGTCTCCGAGTTCTGAATGTTTCTTATGTTGTTGGTTCCATGCTCCAGTGTCTGTACGTGATATTTAGACATGTAGAGTTTACCTGCCATGTTTAAGCACAGGTTATGTTACCTACAGATAGATAAAAAACTAGTATTATTTTAATAATTAATAGTATCAAGCATTTGTTTTGTATTTTTTAAACAACTTTGTTTATGTGTGGGATAATGTGGGCATATTTATGCTACCAAGTGCTCCTCTCTCAGCAGTTTTGTAATTTTTGAATTTTCTGAATTTGATCTCTGTAAGTTGTACTCCATGTGTTTGAACAATAATCAGTTATACTGAGAGCTAATGTTTTTACAACCGATATTCTAGTTTCGGCGGGGATTCTATTGCTTATATGGCTTAGGTGAATTTGTATTTTCTGTGGATGTTGTCGACATGGTTCTCAATTAACATGAATCTGTCAATATGTACGCTTGGTCTTATGTGGCTGTCTGAGGTAATGTTTACAGAAATTTTGCCTGTCTTGCCTGTGAAAATTATTGTTTTATCTGTATTTATCTTATCATTTGTGTCAACGTATCCTTTTTACTCGTGCAAATGTCTCGAGTCTTTTTTTGTTAATTAATCTTTGTTTACAGAGTCATTATGGAGAAATTGTAAATCAGCGTATTCAACATGACGGCAGTTTTGGGCTATGGTTGACAGATATACGAATATTGTGAAGAAGACTGGGCCTAATAACTATCCTTGTGGATAACCGAAAATACCATCTTTGATGTATTCTCGCAATTTTGACTGATTGGGTTCTGTTATTTGATAACTTCTGAACCATTATGCATAAATTTTGTGATTTATTACTTTACTAAGAAGGATTTCGTGGTTGACACTACCAAGCACGCAATGTAAGCACGTTTATTTGGTTGTCTATTTCTCATAGATTTTATTTGCGATCTGTAATAATGCTGTTTCATTTGACAGCTTACTTCTGAAAACATGTTGGTATTGGATAGTAGGTCATGTCTCTATAAACGTCAATTGGTCATTTGATTTTTTTTCGAGGACTTAATAGGGCGGTATTTGTCATGCGTCTGTGGATTTGAATACTGGTTTATTATGCCTTATTTCCAAAGTCACATATGTGGAGTTTAGGAGTGAATAATGAAAATGGAAGATTATGGAGGAAGGGGAAGACCAGTTTCCATAAAAATAAAAGTAAGATATATCTGTTCAGTTGGCGAGATGAAATGGCCAAATATGTTTGCATTTCGTCTGTCAGCCAATCAGTTAATTATTGTAACAGTTGACCTGTCAGTCTTTAAAAAATCCCAGACCACCAATCAACAGCCAAAAAAATCCATAGTCACATCGTAGATATCACCCCTTAACTTCACTAAAATGGAAGAGAGAGAGAGAGAGAGAGAGAGAAGAGAGAGAGAGAGGAGAGAAGAGAAGAGAGAGAGAGAGAGAGAGAGAGAGGGAGAGAGAGAGAGAGAGAGGGGAGAGAAGAGAGAGAGAGAGAGAGAGGAGAGAGAAGAGAGAGAGAGAGAGAGAGAGAAGAGAGAAGAGAGAGAGAGAGAGACAGACAGAGACAGAAGACAGAGGACAGACAGAGAGAGACAGAGTGTCATGAACGTCTAAAACCATTCATTCATAAACATTCTATTTGCTTCAAGTATGGTGTTGCCACTTGTTGAGTTTCTTTACCAGAAGGAATATAGTAAGTATTCAAGAACGTACTGGTCAAATATTTGGTCAGCGAAATAGTGAGTAACGTAAGTTGTAGATAATAAATTAAACAGAAAAAGCCCTACTGGCCAATCAAAGGCAGCAGAAGGGCTATCCTTGCTGCAGTAGCACTTTTGATTAAGAAAGCTCTTGTAATATGTAAATTTTAAGATGTAATAGTAAATGCATCAATGGATGTGGGAAATTTAAGAAAATAAAATTATGTATTGGCATCAATGAGGAACCAATATTAATTCCTCGACGTTTCTGCAGTGATAAAACTTTTAACCTTTCGCCAGGCCGCGTACCCGTTCGCCCACGAGATGCCCTTCATCACCATAGCAACGCCAGGTGTGGACTACCGCCAGAGCGCTGTCCTCGGCAACGTCTTGAATCCTTCTTACGCTCCTAACTACATGCAGTCTTACCCAGCACCTATGAGCATGCTCACCGCTTCACGAACACGATTCAACACATCATGTTTGCCGTAAACTGGCGACATTGGAGCATTGTTCCGGCCGTACAGAAGGAGGTGAGTATCCTGCGAGGAAGGAAACTAGGTCTTTCAGCGTTGCTTACATTTTGATAAAAGATGCTATTACGGTGCTTACAGTAAATGGTTTTCATTGCCTTGGATTCCAGATCTAGTAATGGCAAGAAATATATGGAAGGACGAAGATAATAATATATATTTCCATTGTATCATTTAATAAATTTTATGCTCGCTTGTTTTAAATCCATCAGTAATTAATGTTTACTGAGACAATAACCGCGTCCCAAGAGGGTAAGAAAACAAGTTCCAGTAGGGTTAAGTCAGCATATCAGCATGAAACTGGTTCACATCTGTCTCCAGATCTCGGCCCAGTTCCCGGACCTCCCGCCATTGCTGGACATTGAGCGCAACCAGAGCCTTACCTTGATGAACTCCCACTTCACAATGAACGATGTTCTGCCTCTGCTGCCGTCCCAGGTGGAAGTGGGGGCCATGCACTGCCGTCCTGGCAAGCCCCTCCCTGAGGTGAGACTCGTCTTTCTGAAGGGAATCCTAAGTTCTATGCAAAGACCGTCTACGAAAGACAGGAAACATATCTAACGCATTCTAAAAAATGTGAGCTCCCGGTCGTCTACCAGCGCCATCTGTTGACTCGACGCCCAACTAAACGTCCGACGTCGTTCAGTGGGTGGGGTGCAGTGCTCACTCGGGTTAATGTTCTTGGTCAGTTCAGACTTATTTCAGAGGGGTTGTGAATAGCTTATTTACTATTATATATATATATATATATATATAATATATATTATATATCTATATATCTATTATATATATATATATAATTCATATCGTATAATGACTTTGTAGTAGCCCTTATTTTCTTCATATAATTCTTTCGCCCCTCCCCTGCCCATTCGGCAATTTATGGCTGGTTACCAACTATAAATTAGTAGTTCATACATGCACGACATACATACGGCGTATACAACTTGCCATATACAGGACACATTAAACCACGTGGCACATTGATCTTATAGGCCTACAGTCACATAACATTAGTGACATATAATGTATATGATTATATTGACAAACATGCATTAATACATAGAAATTTAGTATGATAAATTAAAGAAATTATTACAATATCTTTATTAGAATAATAACAAAACCTTTACAAATAAATGGCCGAAATACACATTTTTATTTCAATTCTTCGCATTGCGACCGCATGATTTTGAGATTCATTTCCTCATTAAAAAGTGTTTTTGTTTGATAAGGGGACTATCCCCTAAACCCCTTTCCTAGGAGCTGCCTGGAATGCATTTGCTACACCTTGTACACTCTGGCTAGGAGCTCGAAACAGGCCACCCGTCGTTGTTCTGTTAACATTTGAACTTATTTTACTTTCTCTACATTTCTGTTTGCCCTACTATACAGATCTACCAAGTCATGATCATTGTTCAATCAATATATATGTTGATTTTGGTGATAACTATAATCTAACTCAAAATCAACCTGACAGGGTATTTTTCACTCTATTGATATCAAAGTAGATTTTTGGCCTCTACTTTTTTAGACGGGCGTCATGACGTCATGTGATCCAATTTATATCTTGCTTATGTCAATCTGAACGTCACATATCTTAAGTTATATCTAAAAAGCATAGATATTACGGACAATATGCAATATAAGGTAGTGCCTAAGTTGGGAGATAAAACCTATATAAATCGATAGACCGATACAAACCAAGACACTTTTCTTCTATGGCAATATTTGTGCAAATGCTTCCCAAGGTGCTATACGTAAATGAACAGAGGTGAGGCCCAATTTTTCAAGTCCATCATCATCTTTTCATGACGAAAGTAAACATTGGACTGGACGCAGAACCGATTACTGCGCTGTTCAGACTAGTGCATGTATTGCTGCGCGATTGTGAAAAGGATATTTTGCTAATCATCAGTGTCTGCCGTTCCATATTTATGCTTTCAAAGACCTTTATTAATGTTTTTATACCTCATTTACGTGTTTTAAGATTGATTACAGGTTTTAACGGGAATCGGTCTGAAGGATCTTCTGCGCATGCGTATTTTCGCGTTTCTCGCCGCCAGTTTTGACAGGTGGATTCGCGGGTAGTCGGTGCAGAGAGCCGGTAAGAAATGTTTTGTTTTCGGTGTTGCGTCGATTCTAGGTTATTCCTAAGACTATGCAGTGGCAACGAAGAAGAAAAAGACCTCAATAACTATCGCAGTTCCATTTCTAAGGGCATCAAGTACCCCAAATCCCGAAAAAAGCGATAAAAACGAAGCGACCCACGATCCACGACCGACCGAAAGAAGCGAAGGAAAATTGACAGTTCGGTCTTTCGATATATAAAGGTATTTGGTTTATTGTTTACAGTATGGATGTAGCTCTATCTTGCCGTACATACCGAGGTGAAGAGAATGTGTCCCGGGGGGTGTTGGGGGCTTGCCCCCATCAACCCTCCCCTCGGGCAGTGCCCGAAGGGCACGCCTAGTCACGGCACCGTAAATTGCTAGGTTAGGTTGGGTTATGGGTTAGGACGTTTTTTATGCTTGAAAGGTGCGAAATCCCGTAGATTTTACCGAAAGATGCGTTGTATTCCCGTAGAGTTTTTCGAATTTTGGCGCGCAAGTGCGTAGAGTTTCATTAGCCGATTTTTAGCCATTTTTGGGCTATTTTTTTGTTTTTGTTCGCTATTCTTATTTAAGCCTGTTTTACCCCATAATTTCCCTGATATACTTCATGCCCTCCCCTACTAATGGGACTAACAAATTAAGATTTTGATGGAAGTGGTACTCAGATCTCATCAACGAAGCATTTGCACAAGAAACAACTAATTACCATGTCGGAACTGTCAGAACAATTTTCCCGCTCCTATGTTAACAGACGGGTATGAGATGACGTCACGAGATGCTCACTAACGTCATCTATTGCGCCGACGCCGCATTACTCACAGGATTTTGCTCGACTTTACGGTCTTTCGTAGATAGTCTTTGGTTCCATGCTAGATGGAGAACCACAACTCCAAGGTATTATCGATGAGCACAGAAATGAAATGGAATATCGATGGTAGCCGATGCTCATCTGGATTTATTTGGATTTGTAAGTGGTCGTTTGTCAGTAGACACGTATCCTACAGGATTTAGAGTCGTGGATCAGCGGCGCAGGATCAGAGGGCGTCGTGTACTTCAGTCTCGGCTCCGTGGCTCAGGGTCAGTCGATGCCCACGAAGTACCGAGATATGTTCGTGGAGGCCTTCAAGCAGCTCAAACAGCGAGTCATCTGGAAGTACGAGGAGGCGCTGGAGGCGTCTCTGACAACGTGCTAATGCGGAAGTGGCTGCCGCAGCAGGATATTCTCGGTGAGTTGATCTTGGCTGGTTCTGAATGCAAGATTTACATTTTTTTTTTCTCAAGATACCCATTGGCAATACTATTAGTATTACTGATGATAATCTTCATGAGCATCATAGTAAATGGACAAGGAAAACAATGGCACAGCAATTAAATCTTATAAACTTCAATAGGAAACAAGGTAAGGATTATTGTTGTTTTTGATAACTAACCGCAATGGAGAACCCTAGAATGGGGTTGCTCATGTGTTTTACCATTGGTGTTTCAGCGCATCCAAACGTCCGGGTTTTTATCTCCCACGGAGGACTCCTCAGCACTCAGGAGTCCTTCTACCACTCTACGCCAGTCCTCGCAATCCCCATCTTTGCGGATCAGCCCAAGAATGGCATGAACATACAGAACAACGGCCTCGGGCTGATGCTTGTGTGGGAGGAGTTGACGGTCGAGCTCATCGTCAACAGTCTCCAGGAAATTATCTCGAATCCCAAGTAAGGGTTTTCAGCTTGAATGTACAGGACTTTTGAAGCTTTTTATTCATTAATACTGAATTATCTGACTCTCACACATAGACATGCTTTCTGCACATTCCTTGAGGCCTCAGAGCCTCACTGACAGCGAGCCCTCAACCGCAGGTACAAAGCCAGGGCCGCAGAGGTGCGGGCTCCCCTCCGCGACCAGCCCGAGAGCCCGAAGGATCGCGCGGTGTTCTGGACCGAGTACGTGATCCGGCACAAGGGCGCCCCCCGGCTGCGGTCTCCGCGGCGACGCTGTCGTGGGTCGAGTTCCTCATGCTGGACGTGCTGCTGGCGCTGCACGTGGCCGTGGTCGTGGCGGTGTACGTGCTCCGCCGCCTCGTGGGAGCCGTCTGCTCGCGGGTCCTCGGGTCCCGGAGCACAGGCAAGAGGAAGAGGGAGTGAGTTTCCTCGGTGATGCTTTCATTCTCTAGATTTATCGGTATTTCAGCATTTTAATTGTTGTATTTGTTTTTTTCCGTTTCGTTGACTAGATGTACGTTTTCCTTGTGTAAATATTTTTTTATGACAATAAATGTACTTTGTAAAACGACGTATTTTATTTGCCTATTCTGTAACGAGCCATGATAGTTTGCTTTACGTTATTGAGGAATTATTTAGGATATGTTGCATCCCCCCCCCCCTCTCTCTCTCTCTCTCATATATATATATATATATATATATATATATATATATATATATATATATATATGTGTATATATACATATATATATATATATATATATAATATATATATATATATATATATATATATATATATATGGTGGTGATTTGGCACGACCTTACCTAATGGCTCATATTCATTTTAACATGATTTTCTTCAAGAAATTTGATTACGTACATGAACGCTTCAGTGTATCAGAAGATCGTACTTGTCATAGGAATCACAAATATAAATGTTACATAAATTTATAATACAGCAACAAAACACGGTAATTACACAAGTAATGGTATTAAAGCAAAACAGTGTTAGGTACATAGCTAACTAGAGAGCGCATACCTCCGCCAAGGCAATGGGGTCACTGACGCAATAAAAATATCCACACATTTGAAGAATTGCATTAAATTCATCCCATTCTCAAGTACACTGGTGACGTACGCCTAGAGTGCAGTGCTGAGAACAAAATGGAAATTGTTATTTTTTACACTATTTCATTGTGGTGGTGAAAAATTAGTATGCTTTTCTTATTTCCACCGTGGTTTCCGAGGCATAGCTGTAGAATGTTTTGATTCCGAGTTGATTTCAGCAATAAAGGAGTTTGTTGTCTCTATCTCGCAGTGCTAATGAATCATTAAAAAAAATATCTGGACTAAGACACACCTCTGAAAAAAAAAAAAAAAAAAAAAAAAAAATCTGTTCAAATATATATATTTTTTTGCGTTATCATTCTAACCAACGACCAAACATATAAACAAAACACGCTACCAAAACATAATCTCCTTGGCGAAGGTAATGTTACTACAACGAAGCCAGTTACACAGATAATGGTACTACAACGAAGCAATTTTCATTGGTTATAAAACTCTTACTGTCACAAATAACACGTATGTTACATATATGCAGGTGCACCGTGTCCCTCAGATAGGAATGACCTTTGTTTATCTTCTCTGCCGATATGGTACACAATATCCGAGTCATTATACGAGAAAAAAAAAAAAATCGAGATGAACTTCTTCGGTCAGACCAAGTTCCCTTAAATATGGGTGTTTATTCAAAACATTTATTACTTGAGGTCTGCATTTGTTAATTTATGACCTATTAATGTCGAAATCACTTGGTAAGTTATACGAAATATAGAGAGACTGCCCTCGACTGAGGAAGGACAGGAAGGAAAAAGCGAGTGAGAGAGAGAGAGAGAGAGGAGGAGGGAGAAAGGGAGAGAAAGAGAGAAAGAGACAGACAGAGACAGTGGCAGAAAGAGATAGGTCCAGTGCATTGTCAAACACTGACGGAGAGAAAGGGTGTGGGGGGCAAACAGACAGACAGACAGAGACAGTGGCAGAGAGAGATAGGTCAGTGCATGTCAAACACTGACAGAGAGAAAGGGGGTGGGGGGCAAACAGACAGACAGACAGACAGAGACAGTGGCAGAGAGAGATAGGTCCAGTGCATTGTCAAACACTGACAGAGAGAAAGGGGGGGGGGGACAAACAGACAGACAGACAGACAGAGACAGTGGCAGAGAGAGATAGGTCCAGTGCATTGTCAAACACTGACAGAGAGAAAGGGGTGGGGGAACAGACAGACAAACAGACAGAGACAGTGGCAGAGAGAGAGAGGTCCAGTGCATTGTCAAACACTGACAGAGAGAAAGGGTGGGGGGGACAAACAGAAACAGACAGAGACAGTGGCAGAGAGAGAGAGGTCCAGTGCATTGTCAAACACTGACAGAGAAAGGGTGGGGGGGGGGACAAACAGACAGACAGACAGGACAGAGACAGTGGCAGAGAGAGATAGGTCCAGTGCATTGCCAAACACTGACGGAGAGAAAGGGTGGGGGAGGAACAAACAGACAGACAGACAGACAGAGACAGTGGCAGAGAGAGATAGGTCCAGTGCATTGTCAAACACTGACAGAGAGAAAGGGGGGGGGGAACAAACAGACAGACAGACAGAGAGAGATAGGTCCACTGCCGTGCTTATCAAGATACAATGGAAGCGGTGATAACACACATGAAAGGATGGCAGCGAAAGGAGCACAACAACGAGTTAAAGAGGCACAAGAAACTTATTTGAAGGGGGGGGAGACATTGCATCCGTAACCTCCCATAAAAGTACAGCAGATTAGAAACCTATGAACATCAATATTTTTTTTCGTATTCTGATTGCACTGTCACCGCAATTTCCACGACAAAATGAAGTGATAACGGGACGATGTCGTCGAACTAGCTACGGCTCACATAACACTACTTGATTATCGCAGTAACCAGTATACCCCGCTTTTGTCGACAATAGTATGCAATACCTTTCGTTCTTCTAATATTTTCGTTTCTTTTCTTGGAGATTTCAGTTATTTCAATGGCCAGCTGTAATTGCCACTTACTGGTATAATTTTATTTCTTCTTCCTTTATTCATCTCAAACTGGCGGAGGGGACTGATCACCTTCCTAAGAAAGGGGGAGGGGCGTATCTCCCGTCATCCGTGTTCTTTTAAGTAATGATGCTCCTAATAACTGGAATTCGGATGTTAATTGATCGTGATGAATGGCATAAACATGTGTGTAAAACGTATATACCTTTGTTGTCCTCTGCGTGTGTAATGATTAGCGACAAGGGAGAATGTGCTTGGCATCGCCCGTATTCGGTGAGTTACCGCTTAGGTTTTTTCAACTAAAAAGAAGATAAATAATAGCTGGCTACCGTGCGTGGATACACTGTCTACATTCACGTTAGTATAAGAGATTTTGTTTTAAAGTAAAATGCCATTGAGGTGAAAACAAAATAGAGTGTAATTACTCCCAAACGTAGAACGCGCCGCAAGGTCACAGTACTGCTGAATAAGTCAACGGTTTCAAAATTGGGTAAACTTAGTTATTATGAGAAAGGCAAACTTACAAACATCTTTTAACGACCTCTCCGAAACTAGATAGGAAATTACCAATTACATGGCATAGCATACCAAGCAACGTGCCATTGTCACTCTATCTGTGTCTAATTTGTCTATATCTGCCCTCTACATAAACCTCCCCAACTTGGTATATTTCATCGGTTCTAATAATGTGGCACGACATCTCTACTGTAGTTTATGATAGTTTCATTGGCGGAGAATGATTACTGATTTTATGGGTAATATATATTTTTTCTAAATCTCTCGATTTGTACTGAGCTTATCACGATGCCCTAAAGA
>NW_020869393.1:116470-126470 GCF_003789085.1 Penaeus vannamei | reverse complement strand
TGTATGTGTTATGTTCTTTAGATAAATTAGTGCTCGCTTGATACGTCCAACAATTTGTTTGTTTGTTTAATGAAAAGGAAATCATATCGTCAAGAATATATTGCCAGATTTATGTTCTTCACTCTTACATCATGATTTGTTAATTCTTAGAAGAATATAGATGTAAAGTTATTTTTTCAAATGCTCAATGCTCGCCTGTTTCATGATTATTACACCTGGCACATAAAGATTCAGAAATGTAAAGTTTAGGAGTGAAGAATGAAAATCGATAAAACTATTTGAAATTCTACCATTAAAATAACGGGGAGATGAAAAAAAAAAAACAAAAAAACTAGTAAGTACTAATGAACATACCTACGATTTCCAAGAGAAAATACTGGTAAATATTTGGTCAACGAAATAGTGAGTCAAGTTGTTAGATAATGAATGAATTAAACAGAAAAAGCCCTACTGGCCAATCAAAGGTAGCAGAAGGGCTATCATTGCTGCAGTAGCACTTTTGAATAAGGAGCTCTTGTAATATATGTAAATTTTTTATGTAATCGTAAATGCACCAATGGATGCCGGAAATTTAAAATGAAATAATGGGTAATTTTCTATATTACCTCCGCCTCTCCGATATCGACGATTTTGGTATCGTTGGATTCCTTTCCCTCTATACAATGCAAATATGTAGGTATTATTGCGCGGAAACCCCCCGTTAGCGACAACTTGGCCCCGATAGCAGGGGAGGGCATGAAAGGTTCCAGGGAAAATCCGGGGTTGAATAACACTAATATAACCCACAGTGAAAATAACCATGGTTATTAACATAACTTTCCATTGCAGGGCTGTGCCCCCTACGAGTGCCCCTGAGGGGGCTACCAACCCAACCCAACCCCCGCCGAGGACACAAAATATCCCCTCGTATTCACGGCAGGATAGAGCGCACATGAACGAGATGCATCGAAAAAGGCGCAAAACCCGCTGACCCGACGAGGGCGGGTCACCGCCGCTCTTCTTTTCATGGTATACCTTGTTCATCTTGATAATACTACAATCGTATCTGTATACAATGTTGACTATATCAAGGTTAGTATGCTGATTCAGTAGGAATGTTACAAGGTAAATGTAGTACGTCCGCAGCTCCCAGATCGCCGATAACTGTGTAACGCTCTAGCCTGCCGGGAATATGTGGTGATTTTGTGTCCACAGCGGGGTTGGGGGTGGGAGCCCCCCCAGGGGGGGTCGCAGGGGTCACAGCTCCCTGCAATGGAAAGTCATGTGAATAACCATGGTTATTTTCACTGTGGGTTATATTATTAGTGTTATTCAACCCCGCATTTTCCCTGGAACCTTCCATGCCCTCCCTGCTATCGGGGCCAAGTTTGTCGCTAACGGGGGGTTTCCGCGCAATAAAAACTACATATTTGCATTGTATAGAGTGAGAGGAATCCAACGATACCAAAATCATCGATATCGGAGAGGCGGAGGTAATATAGAAAATTACCTAATAATGTATTGGTATTAATGAAAACCGCTTTTGACCTTTCGCTCAGGTTGCGTACCCGTTCGCCCACGAGATGCCCTTCATCACCATAGCAACGCCAGGTATGGACTACCGCCAGAGCGCTGTCCTCGGCAACGTCTTGAATCCTTCTTACGCTGCTAACAATGCAGTCTTTCCCAGCACCTATGAGCATGCTACACCGCTTCATAAATACGATACAACACATTCATGTTTGCCATAAACTGGCGACATTGGAGCATTGTTCCGCCTGTACAAGGAGGTGAGTATCCTGACGAGGAAGGGAAACTAGGTCTTTCAGCATTGCTTGCATTTTGATATGTCTACGTGCCTTCTTCTGATTTCAAAGTAATCCAGAAGACTCAAAGATACTATTATGGTGCTTATTAAGCCTACTATAAGTAGTGTTGTTGTTCATTGCCTTGGGTTCCAGATCTAGTAATGGCAGGAAGTATATATGGAACTAAGATAATATCTCTCTTTTCCATTGTATCATATAATGGATTTATTGTTCGCTTGATTACTTTAAATCCATCAGTAATTAATGTCTACTAGCTCAATAATTCTGTTCCAAGAGGGTAAGAAAACAAGTTCTAGTAGGGTTCATTCAGCATATGAAACTGGTTCACATCTGTGTCTCTCCAGATCTCGGCCCAGTTCCCGGACCTCCCGTTACTGCTGGACATTGAGCGCAACCAGAGCCTTACCTTGATGAACTCCCACTTCACAATGAACGATGTTCTGCCTTTGCTGCCGTCCCAGGTGGAAGTGGGTGCCATGCACTGCCGTCCTGGCAAGCCCCTGCCTGAGGTGAGATTCGTATTTCTGAAAGAAATCCTGTTCTATGCTAGATGGAAAACCACAACTCCAAGGTATTATGGATGAACACAGAACTTAAATGGAATATTGATGAAAAGCCGATACTGATCTGGATTTATTTGGATTTGTAAGTGGTCGTTTGTCAGTAGACACATATCCTACAGGATTTAGAGTTATGGATCAGCGGCGCAGGATCAGAGGGCGTCGTGTACTTCAGTCTCGGCTCCGTGGCTCAGGGTCAGTCGATGCCCACGAAGTACCGAGATATGTTCGTGGAGGCCTTCAAGCAGCTCAAACAGCGAGTCATCTGGAAGTACGAGGTGGCGCTGGAGGGCGTCTCTGACAAACGTGCTGATGCGGAAGTGGCTGCCGCAGCAGGATATTCTCGGTGAGTTGAACTTGGCCAGTTCTGAAGTGCAAAACAGTTTTGCATTTCAGATAACCAGTGACAATGATACTATTAGTATTACTAATAATGATGATCATAATAAAAGGACAGAGAAAACAATGGCACCGAAATGAAATTTGTTATAAACTCCAAAAGGAAACAAAGTGAGGGTTGATGTATAGATAACTAATCACATTGCAGAATCCTAGAAGAGGATTGCTCATGCGTTTTACCATTGGTGTTTCAGCTCATCCAAACGTCCGGGTCTTCATCACCCATGGAGGACTCCTCAGCACTCAGGAGTCCTTCTACCACTCCACGCCAGTCCTCGCAATCCCCATCTTTGGGGATCAGCCCAAGAATGGCATGAACATACAGAACAACGGCCTCGGGCTGATGCTTGTGTGGGAGGAGTTGACGGTCGAGCTCATCGTCAACAGTCTCCAGGAAATTATCTCGAATCCTAAGTAAGGGTTTTCATCTTGAATGTACAGGACTTTTGAAGCTTTTTATTCATTAATACTGAATTATCTGACTCTCACATACAGACATGCTTTCTGCACATTCCTTGAGGCCTCAGAGCCTCACTGACAGCGAGCCCTCAACCGCAGGTACAAAGCCAGGGCCGCAGAGGTGCGGGCTCCCCTCCGCGACCAGCTCGAGAGCCGAAGGATCGCGCGGTGTTCTGGACCGAGTACGTGATCCGGCACAAGGGCGCCCCCCGGCTGCGGTCCCCGGCGGCCGACGCTGTCGTGGGTCGAGTTCCTCATGCTGGACGTGCTGCTGGCGCTGCACGTGGCCGTGGTCGTGGCGGTGTACGTGCTCCGCCGCCTCGTGGGAGCCGTCTGCTCGCGGGTCTTCGGGTCCGGGAGCACAGGCAAAAGGAAGAGGGAGTGAGTTTCCTTGTTGATGCTTTCATTCTCTACATTTATCGAGATTTCATAATTTTAATTGTTGTATTTTTTTCCGTTTTGTTTACAAGATGTACGTTTTCCTTGTGTAAATATTTTCTATGACAATAAAATGTACTTTGTAAAACGACGTATTCTATTCGACTTTAACCTCTTCTGTAACGAGCCTTGATCATGATAGTTTGCTTTACGTTCCTGAGGAATTATTTAGGATATGTGTGCAGCTCTCTCTCCCTCCATTTCTCTCTCGGATCTTTGCACCTTGGTGATATGAACTCTTTGACAACTCTGATGTGACACCATGCTCTTAAATAATACCCAAGGAACGGCTGGTGATGATCAGTTCAGTTTCAGTTAGATTTACGAAGTCCTTTTCCCTGGAGTGGCCCCGCCTGTGTTAACTATTTCTAGTTAACTCAGATGTTTCTTTGAACTGCATACTTATCGCGGTGGCTGAATTGCGAGCAAGCGATCCAGCTGCCACGGGGTAAGCATGTTGCAGACCCATTTTACCAGCCCGGCGGCTGTGGTGGGTGGTCCCTGCCTCAGAAATTGTGTCTGTACACAATTCTGCAAGTAATGTAACAGGGTGCGTTAGGCTCGCCGCAGTGTTTGCATAACCTCGCAGTCTCATTGGTAACCTAGTCTTACTCTGAATAATATGACTTCGGTGCTTCAGGCTCATAGCCTGAAGCATCTGAGTACCACTTGGCAGCGAGCGATTTTGTGATTTTTCTCTATGTGCTCCCCGGAGGACCGCACACGCTGCAGCTTTGGTACCTTGGCTCAGTCCCCTTCGGCTGGGTTTAACGATCATGGAGGATGGGGCATACCCCTGCCCTTTTCGGCTAGTTTATCAGCAAGCTCGTTCCCTTGTATGCCTATGTGGCTTGGGACCCAGTTTATGATGATTCTTCTACCTTGACTAAGGATTCTTTGGGCTATGTTATACTGTTGTCAAGAGGTAGATGTTAGGGGGCATGCTATGCTGTAAGCTGTCAATAGTTGCTCTTGAATCTGTGTGAATGACAACGTCCTCCCCTCAGGGACGCGTGTGTCAATGCTTCCATGATCGCAACCGTTTCAGCCTGAAGCGTTGAGGCATTGTCAGTGACCCTAATGGATGCTGTGGTATCCTTTGTTGCAAAGCCGGCGCCTGCAGTATGGTTTATTGGATCCACGGATCCGTCCGTGTAGTAAGTTATACTACCCGGCGGAGTTATTTGTTCAATGACCCTTTGTGCTTGTGCCTTTAGGCTAGGCATGGAATATTGATCTTTTCTCATTGTGAGATTTAGAATTGAGAATTCGATCATTTCGTTTGCCCACGGCGGGGGTTCTTTGTAATCAGGGTGAGGGGAGTCCATACCCTTGGCAAGCAATGAATCTTTTAGCTGAAAGCGTATCAAAACTCTGGCTGTATGTGTGAGCCAGGAATTGTCGCAAACAACTGGTAATCTTGTTGTAGGCGTCTGAGAACTCTTTGTCTTAGATAGGAGTTTGTGGGTGCCTGCAGGACCTTGGAAAGGAACTGTGCTGCCATTAGATCAATTCTAGTGTCCGGTAAATCAGCTTCCATGAGGAGGTTGATGACCTTTGTCCACTTAGGTGCACCTAGAATTATCCTGGCTGCTTCGTTTTGTATTGTTTCCAGTTTTTCTTTTAATGTGCTGGAAGCAATGAGGGCGACAGATGCATAGTCAATAATAGGACGGACAGCATGTACATAGAATGATCTTAGTACTTTGTGTCCTGCTCCTATGTGTCTCCCTGTCATGACTTTCATGACTGACAGTCTTTCCTTGGTTCTGTCAAGCAGGTATTGGATCTCCTTTTTGAAAGTGAGTGTGTGTCCTATCCATACACCAAGGTATAGATAGTCCTTCACCCATTCCAGATCCATACCCTGTAGTGAGTTTTTTGTTTCTGACATTGGTTCTCAGTGCCATTGCTTTGGATTTTGCTGCTGATATTTTTAGACCCGTCCTACAACACTCTTCAGACACCAGGTTCAGACAACGCTGAGCTCTAGTAGGCAGTGATTGCCAGAGGCTATGATTGCCAAGTCATCTGCATAAGAGATGATCTTGCATCCCTCTGGCAGGTGAATGTCGAGTATGTTGGACATGAGGGTATTAAACAGGGCTGGACTAAGAACCCCTCCCTGAGGAGTTCCATTTTCAAGTGGCATGTGCTGTGAGAGGTGGCCTTGAAATCTGACATTTGCTGATCTATTTTTAAAATAGTCAGCTATCCAGGCCAAGAGTCTGCCTTTGACTCCTTTGTGGATTAGGGTCTCTTGAATGGCAAGCGGACTTGCCATTCAAAAGCCTTCTCCAGGTCAAGGAAGACAACCACGGCGGGCGAGGTGCAGATTGTGCTTAAGAGTGTGGAAATGCTATGAGCAGTGCTCTTACCCCTTGTGAACCCGTGCAGGTGTTCATGGGGGGACCCGTTTTCCATCGGAGCCTGTTGAGTACCATCTTCTCAGCTGTTTTACCCAGGCAGCTGAGAAGAGAGATGGGACGGTACTTGCCAGGCTCCTTTGGTTTTGGGATGGGAACTATTGTGGCTTGTTTCCAGCTCTGGGGCACCGTGGCTGTTTGCCAGGATTTGTTGATAACCTGCAAGAATGCAAGTTCTCCTGCAAGGCCTAGATGCGAAATGATGGGGTGAGAGATCCCATCAGATCCCGGTGCTGACCCAGAACTGGATTTGTATGATTTTCTTAGTTCCCTAAGAGAGAACAAGGCATCCTGTTTCATCAGCTTCGAGTGCCTTGTCTCTTATGAGAGCAAGTCTTTCTGGATTTAAGTTTTGTTGTTTTTCTCTCATCATTGGAGGCAGATTGTTGGTGCTGGTTCTGGCAGAGAACTCAAGCACCAATCTGTTAGCCTCTGATTGTGGGTCATGATGAGTGCATTTCGGGGCTTGGCGGCTTGTCGCTTGCCTGACCCGTTTCCACAACTCTGTAAGGCTGGTCTGGTGCCCAAAAGTTTGGCACCATTCCAGCCATTTTTCCTGCCTTACTCTGTTGGCAGTTTCCTTGGCATCCACGACAGCTTCCCTCAACAGGGCCAGATTGTCGGGAGATCTTTGCCGTCGGAATTTTTTCTACACATATTAACCCTGTGGTTGACCTCTTTGATCTCGTCATTATAGTACCAGGCGTCTTTGTGAGTTCTGGACCATGGGCGAGTTTTGGGGATGGTTTGTGAGGCTGCCTGGTTTATGGCCTGGATTAGCCTTGCCTCTAGCACATCCACATTTTCATTATTGTTGGGTTCATTGTCTTTCAGACATCGAGCCAAGCCTTCCTGGAAGGCAAACCAGTTGGCCTTGTCTGTTTTCCATTTAGGAATGTGATGTGGTCTTTGGGCTGGACCTGCATCCATTAGTGTGGTGACTATGCCGTAGTGATCACTAGTAACCGTATCATCGACACACCACCGAATCCACCGAATTCTCTCCACCATTGTTGCAGTGGCAAAGGTGAGGTCTAGGACCCCTCCCTTCACATGCGTTGGTTCTTTGGTGTTGAGAAGAGCGATCTCAGGGAATGTCTCAAGCACTTCTGCTATGTGAATGCCTGCCGCGTTCGGCCTTTTGCGGGGATTCAGCATGGCCATGTGTGCATTGAAGTCTCCCCCTATGATCACTCGGTCTTGTGCTGCAGTAGCACAGACCTGGTTTAGATCTAAGCTCTCACACAGTGGTTTGCTATAAATATATATATTTTTATAGGCCCCCAGGTAGCTGAATCTCAACAGCAAGAGATTCAACACCATCTCCACAGTGCGGCGGGTTGGCTATTAAGGAGCAGGGATAGCTTCTTTTACCAGGGTCATCAGGCCTCTAGCACCATCCAGGTTTGGAGTGGTGAAGGCATGATATCCTGAGAAGCACACGGATCCCATAGTTAGTGTCTCCTGGAGCATGACGACGTCAATGCTCCTTGCTCGCACAATTGACTGGAGAAAGGAGTTCTTGCTTTTATAGCTACAGATATTCCACTGAATGCTTAGATTGTGTGTGCCATGATGGTTACTCAGAGTCACTTGCTTCAGCTTCAGATGCCCCAGTGCTGGTGGCATCAGATAAATATAGATCCTCGTTGATTGAGGATTGTACAACTTCCTCTAAGTGAGACACTCCGGTTAAGGGTCTACCGAGTGTAGAGCCTTGGTTGGAAGTGCCACCTCGGGTCAAGGGACAGACTTTGGCTGCACAGACTCGGCCTGCAGTGGGGGCTTCTGCTGCACAGTTTCAGCCTGTCCTGACAGACTAGCTGGGGTTTCACGTAATGCTTCTCCCGAAGCTAGCCTGCCATCTGAGGATTTAGGGAGGGGAGTCTTTTCTTTTATTTTGTCCCCAGACGTAGGTGGCCTGGGGGCGCTGGGACAATGTCAGGACGCTTTTTGGCTTGCTCCTGCTTTTTAATGACTGCCTGTTTCATGACAGAGCAAGCCAGGCTCCAGGCATGATGTTTCTTGGCACAGTTTGGACACTTGGCTGTTGTATCCTTCTGGCCATCTTTGTGTGCCTTGATACACACTTCTGTTTCATGTGAGTCGCTGCATACACCACATTTGGCTTTGGCCTTGCAGTTGGCCTGGTGATGCCCAAATTTCTGGCACGTAAAGCACCTCAGGGCTCTGGCACATATGTCCTGAGCTTGTAGGAGCCCCAGTTACCCAGATCAAGGGTGGTGATTGGGGCTCCCTTGAGGATGACCAGGACTTGCCTGGTTGGAGACTTCCCTCTGGTCATGCGGAAGCCTCCACCACTTGTGGGAGAGACGTGATCACCACGTCAAACCCTAGTGGAAAACCAAGTAGCACCATCTTGGTCTTTTTCTCTTGGGAGGTTAGTGGTGAGATACTCACTTTTCTCCCGTCTTGTAGCACCTTGATTTCCTGCAGGAAGTTCAGGGTGGCTTTGTCTTTGGGACAATAATCATGCCCTCATCTTTACAGATTCGAAATTGAGAGTCTGACGTTCCTTGCCTTCTCCAATGCCCTAGGAGACGACTGGAAGGGCTTCATTAATCTACCAGTAAATAGCTGAGTATTTGCAATGATGTACATGAGGTGCGAGACTATGAGATGTGTGAAACGTTTATGCAGTGTCCGTTCCTGTGTTAGCCTTTTTATGGCTGACTTTCTATTCCTTGTTAACCATGAATGATGAGGAAGTGATGAAGTTAGTCGAAAGGACGTAGTTACCGAGTTAATCTGCTCTGAAGTGACAGATAAGTCCAATTCTAAGTGCAATAGATCTGGCCTTACATAAATGTTATGTGTCCATAATGAAGGTCAAGAGTATCCTAAATTAGATTCAAGCTCATTTTAGGATATGTCTAATTAAAAACAGGCCTCTGAAAGTATAAATCTTACTCCCGCTCTCTCTCACGGACACAGAAATAGGGACAAAGTTCCATTGGTTCCAATGCTAGAAAATTTTCGCTTGTGAAGTAAATTATATCCAGAAAAATATATGCAACAACTGTCTCCTCTCACACTTCAAAGAGGATGAAAATGATGATGGTGATGATGGTGGTGATACTGCTGATGCTGATGTGATGGAAACGCGCTCTCCCCGATATCCTAACATTACAGATATCTAGGGTAGGTTTTCCCCCCACCCCCAAACATCCGATGGCGAGTAGCATGTTCTTGCCTAGAAATTCCGTCTGATATTTACATCATTTTAAAAAGAAAAAAAGAAAAACAAGACACACACACACACAATATAGTACAGGAAATAACACCTAACGACGACTTTACCATCCGATAAAGCATCACACTCCAAGAACCTTTCCTTCTATACAATTTCCCTGCAAACCAATGATAAGGGAAGCGGAAAGGAGCTGGACCTCCATTCTTTTAGGTATTAAAGAATTTTTCAGGTATGAAAGAATATTTTCAGGTATTCTTTCAGGTATACATTCAGGTATTCTTTCGAGATGCGGACTCTTTCAGCACCGAGAGAAACTGCAGCGAAATCGAACAAGCAACGTAAATCTCGAACGGAATCATAGCGGGTGGCGTAATCCATGAGTCAAGTGACAAGTTTATTTGAACCAAGAAGAATTGTAATAGATAATCACACAGACAGTAGCAGCTGGACAAGAGAAGTCCGTTAAAATCAAATCAGCTCCATCATAACTAGGTTGTGCATAGGGTCCTGAAAAATGATTCACCTGTTTTTTTTTTTTTTTTGTTTTTCTGCAAAATATTACGGCTAGAACGAACGATATTGTAGATGCGCTTCGTTTGCGACGGAAAAAGTGCTAGGTGAGTTTAGAAACGCGACGAGAGCTTTCAGAAAAAAAAAAATATCCCCGAAAATCGGTGTTAGGCGCCATTTCCAAAT
>NW_020869393.1:88970-111470 GCF_003789085.1 Penaeus vannamei | reverse complement strand
AAGACTTGAAATATCATATCATGCACTTAATCCGTGCATGAATATAAATGACCCAGTCCAAAAATATCATATTCATGCACTTAATCCTGTGCATAACTATAAATGACTTAATGACCCAGTCAAAATATTCATTCATGCACTTAATCCTGTGCATAACTATAAATGACTAATGACCCACTCCAAAAATATCATTCATGCACTTAATCCTGTGCACAACTATAAATGACTAATGACCCAGTCCAAACCTGTTACGTAGGTATTTAGTGACTCTGCACACCGCAAAATTTTGCATTAAAGTATATCCGAACATCATTACAGAAATTCATATGCAATGCCACGCCGTCGACATTCCACCGACTGATGGAAATAATAGAAAACCACCTTTTAACCCTTGACACAGGTCGCGTACCCGTTTCGCCCACGAGATGCCCTTCATCACCATAGCAACGCCAGGTGTGGACTAACCGCCAGAGAGCGCTGTCCCGGCAACGTCTTGAACCCTGCCTACGTACCCCACTCGATGAAAGCTTACCCTCTTCCTATGACCGTGTTGCGTCGATTCCTCAATACCGTAGCACCCGTCATGCTCGCCGTATATTGGCGTCACTGGAGCATCCTTCCGCCTGTTCAGAAAGGAAGTGGGTATTCTGACAGAAAAGGAGAAGGGGTCATGTCACTTTTTGTTTAAGTTGTAGACATTATATTACGTCGTTTGTGATGTTACAACATGTGTCAGCGGTATATGCTGAATGATTCTTGAAAAGTCGTTATATTAAAAGTCCCTCTAATATTCATCAACGGTAAATATATCTTAAAAGACCAGAATCTATTTGGTATGTCTCACCTCCATTTTCACTCTATTATAGTGCTTTGGTACTCATATGATTACTTTCAAAGTTTCAAGAAATATACTTTTGTGAAAAAAATTGTTGAAAAAAAATGTCATCTCTCCAGATCTCGGCCCAGTTCCCGGACCTCCCGTCATTGCTGGACATTGAGCGCAACCAGAGCCTTACCTTGATGAACTCCCACTTCACAATGAACGATGTTCTGCCTCTGCTGCCGTCCCAGGTGGAAGTGTGGGGCCATGCACTGCGCGTCCTGGCAAGCCCCTCCCTAAGGTGAGATTCGTCTTTCTGAAGGGAATCCTAAGTTCTATGCCAGATGGAGAACCACAACATGATATTATCGATGAGCACAGAAATGAAATGGAATATCGATGGTAGCTGATGCTCATCTGGATTTATTTGGATTTGTAAGTGGTCGTTTGTCAGTAGACACGTATCCTACAGGATTTAGAGTTATGGATCAGCGGCGCAGGATCAGAGGGCGTCGTGTACTTCAGTCTTGGCTCCGTGGCTCAGGGTCAGTCGATGCCCACGAAGTACCGAGATATGTTCGTGGAGGCCTTCAAGCAGCTCAAACAGCGAGTCATCTGGAAGTACGAGGTGGCGCTGGAGGGCGTCTCTGACAACGTGCTAATGCGGAAGTGGCTGCCGCAGCAGGATATTCTCGGTGAGTTGACCTTGGCTGGTTCAGAAGTGCAAACTTTTTTGCACTTCAGATAACCAGTGACAATGACACTATTATATTACTGATAATGATAATCTTCATGATCATAATAAAAGGACAGAGAAAACAATGTAACCGAAATGAAATTTGTTATAAACTCTAAAAGGAAACAAAGTGATGGTTGATGTATAGATAACTAATCACATTGCAGAACCCTAGAAGAGGATTGCTCATGCGTTTTACCATTGGTGTTTCAGCTCATCCAAACGTCCGGGTCTTCATCACCCATGGAGGACTCCTCAGCACTCAGGAGTCCCTTCTACCACTCCACGCCAGTCCTCGCAGTCCCCATCTTTGGGGGATCAGCCCAAGAATGGCATGAACATACAGAACAAACGGCCTCGGGCTGATGCTTGTGTGGGAGGAGTTGACGGTCGAGCTCATCGTCAACAGTCTCCAGGAAATTATCTCGAATCCCAAGTAAGGGTTTTTATCTTGAATGTACAGGACTTTTGAAGCTTTTTATTCATTAATACTGAATTATCTGACTCTCACACATAGACATGCTTTCTGCACATTCCTTGAGGCCTCAGAGCCTCACTGACAGCGAGCCCTCAACCGCAGGTACAAAGCCAGGGCCGCAGAGGTGCGGGCTCCCCTCCGCGACCAACCTCAGAGCCCGAAGGATCGCGCGCGGTGTTCTGGACCGAGTACGTGATCCGGCACAAGGGCGCCCCCGGCTGCGGTCTCCGGCGGCTACGCTGTCGTGGGTCGAGTTCCTCATGCTGGACGTGCTGCTGGCGCTCCACGTGGCCGTGGTCGTGGCGGTGTACGTGCTCCGCCGCCTCGTGGGAGCCGTCTGTTCGCGGGTCCTCGGGTCCCGGAGCACAGGCAAGAGGAAGAGGGAGTGATATTAAAAATTTATACACATTTGTTTTTTCTCTATAAATTTCTTAAATCCTTATTTTTCAGTTTTGGACTATAATGTGTTGCTTAAAAACAAAGAAAAAATGTCAGCTTACACACTCAGAAACACTGTATTTTTTACATCGTAATAAAGATGGTAGTACAGTCCACCGAATTATTTTACTGACCTGCAGTGTGTGTGTATGTGTATATATATATATATATATATATATATATATATATATATATATATATATATATATATATATATATATATATATTTGTGTGTGTGTGTGTGTGTGGTGTGTGTGTGTGTGTGTGTGTGTGTGTGTGTGTGTGGGTGTGTGTGTGTGGTGTGTGTGTATGTATGTATGGAAGTGTCATGGTAGAAAGCCTGTCGCAGCAGGACAACGCATCGAGAGGACATGGCAAGGATATCCGAGCCCGAAATCTCGGCCCAGCGTCTGCAGGAACGATGCTTAAATCGGTATATTCGCGTGTCTGGACCGCACGCCGAGAGAGAGGAAGATGGGTGACCTTTCTCTTGATGTGTATATATGTTGTATACACACTTGTTTGCGAGTGCGTGTACGTGCATATTGTGGTGTGGAGGTCTCCGTGTGGATTATAATTTATGGACATTATTTCGTGATCTCGCCTTTCAACAAGCTTATCATAGTAATATCCAATAAAAAAAAAAAAAAAAAAAATGTACTCTCAGTTTACTCTACGCCTCACCAGTATATGTGGAGGTTGCAAGTAATCAAAACTTGTTTGTCATCCTGATATGCAAGGAACATGACGACAGCATGAAAGCATATTTGATGACGACGAATTTCATGATTGAGAACCAAAGGGAAAAAGCAATGCATTCTTATTGAAAAAAGATGTATATATACATATATATATACACATGCATATATATATACATAGATATATATAAACATGAACATAGGAAACCCTTGCCTGTCATGGGGGGTATATTGCTATAAAATGATAATATGGCAACTGCATCGTTCGGAGTGTGTTGTCCAAGAAAGGCCCAGTTGCTTAGTTTTGGTGCTGGGAAGAACATCACCAAACGAGCTCCTTAAAGGTAAACCAATTCAATACTTTTATCAAGTAAAGAATAGTCAGTTTCCACGAAAGGACAGTTTAAGGTCAATATGCATAACAGGGTAGAGGCTTACTTTCGAACTAATTTTGATATTTATCTGCATGAAATCTACTGATTTCAACGATTTTTGATGTTGTTTCTTGTGCAAATGCTTCGTTGATGAGATCTGAGTACCACTTCCATCAACAATCTTAATTTGTTAGTCCCGTTAGTAGGGGAGGGCATGGAGTATATCAGGGAAATTGTGGGATAAAACAGGCTTGAATAAGAAGAATAGCGAACAAAAACACAAAAAATAGCCCAAAAATGGCTAAAAACCGGCTAATGAAACTCTACGAACATGCCCGCCATCTTTCAAAGTCTACGCACCGGCGCGCCAAAATTCGAAAAACTCTACGGGAATACAACGCATCTTTCGGTAAAATCTACGGGATTTCGCACCTTTCAAGCATAAAAAAACGTCCTAACCCATAACCCAACCTAATCTAGTAATTTACGGTGCCGTGACTAGGCGTGCCCTTCGGGCACTGCCCGAGGGGAGGGTTGATGGGGGGCAAGCCCCCCAACACTCCCCAGGACACATTCTCTTCACCTCGGTATGTACGGCAAGATAGAGCTACATCCATACTGTAAACAATAAACTAAATACCTTTACATATTAAAAGACCGAACTGTCAATTTTCCTTCGCTTCTTTCGGTCGGTCGTGGATCGTGGGTCGCTTCGTTTTAATCGCTTTTTTCGGGATTTGGGGTACTTGATGCCCTTAGAAATGGAACTGCGATAGTTATTGAGGTCTTTTTCTTCTTCGTTGCCACTGCATAGTCTTAGGAATAACCTAGAATCGACGCAACACCGAAAACAAAACATTTCTTGCCGGCTCTCTGCCACCGACTACCCGCGAATCCACCTGTCAAAACTGGCGGCGAGAAACGCGAAAATACGCATCGCAGAAGATCCTTCAGACCGATTACCGTTAAAACCTGTATAATCAATTTTAAAACACGTAAATGAGGTACAAAAACATTAATAAAAGTCTTTGAAAGCATAAATATGGAACGGCAGACACTGATGATTAGCAAAATACCCTTTTCACAATCGCGCAGCAATACATGCACTAGTCTGAATAGCGCAGTAATCGGTTCTGCGTCCAGTCCAATGTTTACTTTCGTCATGAAAAGATGATGATGGACTTTGACAAAATTGGGCTCTCCCCTCTGTTCATTTACGTATAGCACCCTTGGGAAACATTTGCACAAATATTGCCATAGAAGAAAAGTGTCTTGGTTTGTAACGGTCTATCGATTTATATAGGTATTATCTCCCAACTTAGGCACTACCTTATACTGCATATTGTCCCAGTTGAATAACGAATTGGTTTTGTGGTTGCACCTGCTAATGGGGAAGGCACCATATATGCAAGCGGTAACTCCTAGATTCAGGGGGGGGGGCAGTAGGGGCGACGACCCCGGGGCCCGGACCCCTTTCAGATTATTTTCGCTTATTTGAGGCCAAGGACAACTAACAGCAAATTTATAGGAGGTATTTATACTAAAACAACGTAATCAAACAGCAGTTAACTTTAACAAGACTGCGATGTGTCAAACAAAATAATGTGCTCACATATAACCCAATGCCGCCGGGTTAAAAAGTTTGGCCCGTGGACCTAATAACGGGATCGTTGGCGCGCATCGCTCGTTCGATAGTTTGCGAGCGACATTTGGCATCTAAGAGCTTTTATTTTGCTATAATTTATAAAAACAATAATTTTGAAGGTTCAAAAAATTTCCTCAATCTTCTGCCAAAAAAGCGACATTTTTGGTTATGTGTTATTAGTAACATTCTTGCTTGTAAGATCTTAATTGTAAGTTCGAGTAACATACAGTTAATATCAAGGTTACAATAATACATGACAGCAACAATTGTTTTCCAATTCCAGGTGTAGCAGGATCCCCCCCCACCCCCCCCCCCACACCACACAAAACACACACACAGAAAATAACATTTTACGGGCAACTGAGTTTTGGTGACGCACATTAATGGCATTAATGGGAGCTCCGCCTCTACCCCACTTAGTCAACAAATCCTACGCCTCGTATAGGTTTCGGAATCTTGGCCTCAAGGAGGGGGGGGGAATATTATCCTGGGCCATATTTCTTACGGAAGAATTTTCGGACAGCGGGAAAACAGACTGGTACAACCGGTACTGACTAGTGTGTCTGTGCAGTGACAGCGTGTCAGTGGCCTCTCGTGAGGTTTTTCGTGTCGAGTGATTTGTAGTAAATCAAGATACGTCTTGTGATAATGATTTGAATTACAGCATGATGTTCACAATAACCAAAAAAAAATGTTAGCAACAAAAACTATAGTGATAATAAAGATAACAATAATAACGATACAGATATTGTTTTTCTATTATTATTATCCTCCCTCCTCCTCCACAATAACAAAAATAATGCTGGCAACAAAAACTATAGTGATAATAAAAACAATAATAATGATACAGATATTGTTTTCTATTATTAATTATTATTATCCTCATCCTCTTTATTATTATCACTTTGATCATTTCTGATATTATCATTATCATTGGCAATTCTGAACAGTCTTGCCGTACTCGCTAGAGACTAAGGTCCCCAATTCCACGTTGCCATATTCGTCCAACAGTGATTGGCCATTCATATCATCATATCATCATAATATTCATTATTATCATCGCCATCATCAATAGTAAAAGTTTTAGTTTATACCAGTCAAGGACATCTGAAACGATTTTTTTTTTATGGAGAGAAGGCGCTATCACCGTAAAACATTTATACCCAGATGAAGTGGGCGGTGCTGACGCTGGCGCTGATGGGCGTGGCGTGGGCGGAGTTGGCTCCACCCGAGAGATCCTACAAGATCCTGATGCTGTTGCCAGTCTCCTCGAAGAGCCACAGGAATGTCTTCTTGCCGGTTGCTGAGGGATTGAGGCAGATCGAGGACACAAGGTTAGGCGTGACAAGGAATATTTGCCTTTTTTTCTATATCTGTCATATGTCATTAGAGATGACTAACCATCATAAATAAAGCCTCATTCTCCATATGGCTTTGCTACTGGTAGCCTCCATAATTTACATATTCCCATTATCATGTATCATCATTATCATATCATTATGTTATTGTCATGTATTATTAGTAGTAGTTGTAGTAGTAGTAAATTTTATTAGTATTATCATCAGCCTTTCATTTTTACCTGTCATCATTATCATTATAGTCATCATTATCAACCTCTAATCCTCATCTCATCCTCAAGACCCATCAACCTGTGCAACTGCAGATCGTGATCCTGGCCAACCACTCCGGCATTAAACCACACCAAACGTCGAAGAAATCGACCATGACCTGCCAGAACTTCAAAACCGAAGCTATGGATTTATTTGCCACGAGAGCTGACCCGGCTGGCGTTTTCCGGATGTTCCAAAATATTCTTCCCATTATCGCCAGGAAGCTGTACAAAGTCCCTAAAGTTAAAGAGCTTATGAAAGACGAAAGGAATTTGACATTGTAGTGATCGATCACATGTTCAATGAGGTAAGGTTGGCTGGGTTGCCGTTCTGTTGTTCATGATGCAGACGCTTTCATTTCCTTATATATGTTAGGAGAAACTGCTATATAATGTCCGATGGCTAAATACAGTTGTCACTTGTTAAAATATCTCTTGCTGAATGAGCTATAGTTAGGTCGAGATTGCGTTATATCGACCCTGTCCACTTCAGTTATCACTGTAGCCGTTAGCAAAAACATTTCCTTTTCGAAATCAACAGAATCGACGATTTCTGACCGGATCTTCATAAAAACTGTCGAGGGATGCACACAACTCGGCTTTAAATGTGTTTAAAACAGATTTGTTTATATCGGCAAAAAAAGAATTTCCTTATTTAAGCAACTATGTGTCCCTAATGCAAATCACAAAGCACAAGATCTTCATAAATCTTCAGAAACATTTCTACCATAACCTTTTGGGGACTAATGCCGCTGGGGATTGCTATAGGCGATCGTTCGATACATGTGGATTTTTTCTGTGGGCTTCATGATTTTCTGTCGAAAGATTGTTTATTAACGAATGTTTCCTCCCAACGAAATTTGCTCTTTAGAATCCTAAAATGTAAACCGATTATAAATTTAAGCCCAAGTTGGTTGATGTTGTTATCAGCGAAAAGGGGATAATGGGTGTGCAAATATATTTACTCCTTTAGCATGTGAAACTACTTTCCACTTGAGGGCATGGCTAGAGAAAAAATGACTGACATGGTAAAACCAATTAAATGCAGATATTAAGAAACTCGATCCATTCTCGTTAGTATGAAATTTGTCTTTGAAATAATTGCCACTTAAAAAAGATCCTTCTCTGTAATAGCAAATATGTTTCAAAACTTTATTGATAATTAGTGAATGGACTATAAAACCGTGGAAAACTTGAGGTCCAACATGCCATCTGCCATCCAGAGACAGAGTAACCGAAAACTATCCCTACTTTTTACCACAGGTCGTATACCCTTTGCCTACGAGATGCCCTTCATGACCATAGCGACGCCAGGCATGGATGCTCGCCAAAGTGCTGTCTTCGGGAACGTCCTGAACCCTGCGTATGCGCCCAGTTTGATGAAGACTTTCCCCCTCCATGAGCATGATGCAACGCTTCCTCAATACTATTGAACATATAAAATCTGCTGTCAACTGGCGGTACTTAGATGTCCTCCCCTCTGTACAGAAGGAGGTGAGTACCCTTGTCAGTCACCACATGGCCCACCATCAGTACAGTACAGCTGAGTACAGATGAAAAGAATATATATATATATATATATATATATATATATATATAATAATATATTATATATATTATATATAGATGCATATATATATATTATATATATATATATATATATATATATATATATATATATATATGTGTGTGTGTGTGTGTGTGTGTGTGTGTGTGTGTGTGTACACTATATGTATATGAATCTCTCAAGTAGAATTGATATTTTCAAAATTAAAATTCGGAAAATCCAAAAGAACAAATGTTTCTGGAATTGCTGGCTAAATGCAGCTATTTTCTGAATTATATGGGCATATTGGTAACCTAATGATATTGTAAGCTTACATTCAACATTACTTGATATTTGGTAATATTAGTAAAGAATGATTTGTAATTGTGTGAAAAGAATATCTAACAATAAATAGATGCAAAGGTTTTAATGCAGAGGAGTTGGAATATGTGTCCAGGACGAGTTTTCAGTGATGGCCTCTAAGGTGTTGTGGGTCTTGAATTAAAAGAACTCTGGAGGACGTTTGAGAAGAGGAAATCCTAAATCGAAATAGAAGAGAGAGAGAGAAAGGAATGGCTCTCTAGGAATGCCCTGATTACTGACAACTATAGGAAATTTCATAACGTTGTCCTGTTTATGATAATACCATTAGAGATTCTCTAAGATGTGAATTGTATAAATGTGTATTTTTACCTTTCCAGATCTCATCCCAGTTCCCGGACCTTCCGCCGCTGCTGGATATTGAACGTAACCAGAGCCTTACCTTGCTCAATTCCCACTTCACGGTGACTGGCGTTCTGCCTCTTCTGCCGTCCCAGGTGGAAGTGGGGGCCATGCACTGCCGTCCTGGCAAGCCGCTTCCAGAGGTGATGCACTATTTAACTGATAATCTTGCTAATTATATCGGTATACACATGGTAAAATGGCATTTCGTACTGGGTTTTGATGTCAAGCAGGCTTTAGAATAGTGATTCATATGATATATAGATCTTATTTGATGTCAAACAGGATTTAGAGTCGTGGATCAGCGGCGCAGGATCAGAGGCGTCGTGTACTTCAGTCTCGGCTCCGTGGCTCAGGGTCAGTCGATGCCCACGAAGTACCGAGATATGTTCGTGGAGGCCTTCAAGCAGCTCAAACAGCGAGTCATCTGGAAGTACGAGGTGGCGCTGGAAGGCGTCTCTGACAACGTGCTGATGCGAAGTGGCTGCCGCAGCAGGATATTCTCGGTGAGTTGATCTTGGCTGGTTCTGAAGTGCAATACATTTTTGCATTTCAGATAACCAGTGGCAATGATACTATCAGTATTACTGATAATGAAAAAAGCTAGGTGTTCCATGTGATACTAATCAATATTATTATAATCATAATTTTTGTCGTAATAGGAAACAAAGTGTTCGGTAAAGATAACCAAAGCAGTCTGAATCCTAGAAGTGGATTGCCCATGAGTTTTACCACTGATGTTTCAGCTCATCCAAACGTCAGGGTCTTCATCACCCACGGAGGACTCCTCAGCACTCAAGAGTCCTTCTACCACTCCACGCCAGTCCTCGCAGTCCCCATCTTTGGGGACCAGCCCAAGAATGGCATAAACATACAGGCCAGCGGACTCGGGCTGATGCTGGTCTGGGAAGAGCTGACGGTCGAGCTCATCGTCAACAGCCTCCAGGAACTCCTCAATAACCCCAAGTAAGAAAGGATTCTCAGGATATTGTTTATAGCAATGCTGTCTCTATACCTTGTCTCCGTAAACTTGGAGAAAGAGACCCACTTCGTAAGTTTGTGGTGGTAGCTTGAACTACCACTGAGTATTATTCATATTGTACATCAGTTTCTTGGTTGAACGTGGTTAAGATGATAACATTTGTATGTTTACTTCGTTGTCTTTCTGTAACAGCTAGGGCAAAGCTTTGAGAATGTCTGTCATCCCTCTGGAACAACCATAGCAAAGATTAGTGTTGAAATTGTTATGAACCGTCATAAGCTACATTTAAAGACTCGCGACTATATGATTGGCGAATCTTAAATATTGGAGACTATTTTCATTCCTCTTGAATGTGACATTGAGCAGCCTATTATTAACAAAGTAAAAGAGAAAAATGTGGCATTTTGTGTCTTCTTTCCTTTTACGGAGGGTTTTATTCTGTGCCTCAGAGTTTCATAATCGTGTTAAAATTACTATGGATATGTGAACTGTAGTCTACTAATTCGTTTTCTAACCATGCGAGATATTTGCTTTACATTGAAGAACATGAAAAATTTGATAACAGAGATAAGAATCAAAAGGTATAACAATATATTGTAATATAACCATGAAAATAGTTGCTGGAGAATTACCCTGTTTCCGACATTCTCTCTCCTCCTCCCTTTCTCTTTCCCTCATTGGTTCTACTTTACTTTGTTATCTACAGTATCGATTGAATGTGATTAAATGACAATTTTATTTTTGGTTCTATTTCAGCTTCTGTAAGAAATCCGTATATGCTTTGATGTCGCACGCCTTTTTTTGGAGAAAATTATGTCTCCAATTGTATACACATAATTCAAGAGTCAATGTACACCATGGGTAGAGGAATCTAGGATCTGATATAACTTATCATTGCGTCCTTGAGGTCTTACATATTTATCACTTTATTAACGCATCGTCAGACTTTTATAGAAAGCATTACGATTTTAAGAAATTCTTCACAATAAGAAAAAAATGATAGCTGCATCATAAGAAATGCACTCATCACGAACATACTAAGAATCATACATGTTGCGTCTGCCAGTTCCAGCAACTTCGAATCCCCACTGCCACCCTACCCTCGCCCTCAGGTACAGAACCACAGCCGAGGAGGTTCGGAGCGCCCTCCGCGACCAGCCCGAGAGCCCGAAGGATCGCGCGGTGTTCTGGACCGAGTACGTGATCCGGCACAAGGGCGCCCCCCGGCTGCGGTCTCCGGCGGCGACGCTGTCGTGGGTCGAGTTCCTCATGCTGGACGTGCTGCTGGCGCTGCACGTGGCCGTGGTCGTGGCGGTGTACGTGCTCCGCCGCCTCGTGGGAGCCGTCTGCTCGCGGGTCCTCGGGTCCCGGAGCGCAGGCAAGAGGAAGAGGGAGTGAGTTTCCTCGGTGATGCTTTCATTCTCTAGATTTATCGGTATTTCAGCATTTTAATTGTTGTATTTGTTTTTTTTCCGTTTCGTTTACAAAATGTCAGTTATCCTTGTGTAATCATTTTCATGACAATAAAATGTACTTTGTATAACGACGTATTTTATTCGACTCTACCCTCTTTTGTAACGAGCCTTGATCACCATAGATTTATTTGCGTCATGGAGAAGTTAATGTGATATGTGTGCAGTTATCTTTCTCTCTCTCGGATCTTTGCACTTTGGTGATATGAACTCTTTGAAAACTCCGATGTGACGCTATCTAATAATGGTAAGGAACAACTGATAATGATTATATGACCTAAGCTAGTATTTGAAGGAGTCGCTGAGGTCAAATCTGTCAGAACGAAATCTCGGGCCTTAGCTGGTTTTAGGGGGGGGGGGGGAGGTTATCGTGCGTAAGGCTTGGTAAGGACGGGTACACGTAGAGATGACGTCACAGTCCGGCAGACTACTAGGTAAACAGGTAGTGACATTACCTTTACTAGTGCCCGCCATTGTGCCCGTCGACGATGCCCACTCGTCTCTCTCTCTCTCTCTCTCTCCCATCACTTTTCACCAATCTGCCTTCTCTCTGTGTGTATGCGTGTTTATACGAGTTAGAGACAGAGGAAGAGAGAGAGCGTGGGAGAGGCGGGGGGGGGGGGGGGACAGAGAGAAAAGTACATCGCCAATGACTATGTGGCCTCTAATTTGGCACGGCAACCACAGTAATTAAACTATTGTCAGAAAACCTACAAAAAATAAAAAAGAATATGATAGAAATCTTAAATAATAATTCTCTTATGATAAATCCGGACGCTCATGATCATGTTGAAGTAGGTTATCATCTGAGATGGCTTATCAAACAATTCGATTTCACGTGGAGACAGCAGCTCGGTCTCTCATTCAGCCTGTCAATTATCTATTTCGGTACTGAGATTCATCAGGGCCTTGATTAACCATTCTCTTATCTATCTCTTATCTCGGTCCTAATCATCGTGGAGTGAACCTCGAGGAGATGGCCAGAAGAGCTTGATAATTATCTACGATCACTTCATGATAAAACTCTTTATATCCATATTAGTTTTCATTTTTTTTTCCCTTGTGTCGGGTAAGTTGCCAGTGCATAGCTGAGTGTGCGCACTGATAAACATGACGTGCGAGAGCTGTAAGAGAGATGTGATTCGCTATGTCCGAGTGTCTGTTCTCGTGTGAATGATAGAGAGTGAATAAGTTAGTCGATTAGTCATAGTTACGAAGGAAGGCACTAAAAGGCCCTCCATAGTCTACAGATAGATTTATCTTAAAAACTGAATCTGACTGGTATGCTCATCTCTATTTTATGTCTACTATAGTGCGTTTGGTGCTCATATGATCACTCAGAATACACTGTTAGTTAATGTTCACTAGTAGAACGATAAAGGTTCAAGAATATCATGACACAAGTTAACGAAATACATTTTGAAGATGAAACATAAACATGAAAAGGACTAAAACCATAACTGCAATAATAAAATCATGTAAAATCTATTAAAGCAAAAGACAATAACCCTATATAAAACCAGGCATAAAATAATATAAAATCAAAGTTAAAGACATTATTAAATGGACGCTGTAGAAAGTACGGATAAAAATGCATGGATGACATTAAAACAAGTAAAAAACGCGGTCATCCTGGCTTCGCGCTCCTTGCGAGGGACGACGTACAGGTCTAGAGGGCGCCATTAACATTTAGGGGTAACTTAGTAAATGAGTCACTACACGCCCACTTCACAATGAACGATGTCTGCCTCTGCTGCGTCCCAGGTGGAAACGGGGGCCATGCACTGCCGTCTTGGCAAGCCCTTCCCCGAGGAGAGATTCGTATTTCTGATGGGGATCCAAAAGTCTGTGATAGATGGAAAACAGATACTTAAACTTATACACGATTTTTTTCTTAGATTTCTTAAATCCTTATTTTTCAGTTCGTGACTGCCTGTCTTTACTTTACATACATGTGTCTTTTCATGGCAATAAAGATGGTCTTCCAAGGCTTCGTGCAACGTCGATTCTTCTGCGTGACGAGGCGTTTCGCCGTCTTCCCGGGCAGTGTCTCTTGGCTCACCTGGGACTTTTGTTCATGCTGCCCTTCGTTGATGCAGATGGGAGCGAAACCTTCTGCGGCGCTCCTTTATCCTCTTCCTCTTCGAGTTGGAGAGACGGCGGCTAGTATTTTGTCAAGGTCAACTGGTGTCCTGCGGGGGATGAGACGACTAAGCCAAGGCGTCAGGGAAGGAGTGGGAGTCCTGCCACGGACTCTGCTAACCATCGCCACTGACCTTTTGCTAGACTATCTGCCCTTTGTGCACATCAACATAGAAACAGAGAAATCTACTGTTTAAAAACTCTAGGCGATGGTTTCGTGTTTCAATGTTCTAAATTACCTTCCGTACACATGACCTTCCCTTATGTATCTAAATCGGTGGACAATCCCTCCCTGTTCGACCATACCAACCCCCTCCCCGTCATTGTCAAAACTGTGGCTTTGGACATCCTGCCAAACATTGCCGTTCCACAGACCGATGCCCATATGTGCCCAACCTGGTATAATCGATCAAACTGCTCAGCACAAACACGAACATGTGCTAACTGCGGCGGCCCCCATAATGTATTTTATAGAGGCTGTCCCACTTACAAGTTTGAATCTGAGGTAGCAATTCTCAGATACAAAAATGGTCTCACTTTACGTGAAGCCAGACAGGAAGCACGTCGACAAGGTTTCTCTCATACTCCATACTCTAGTAACATCGTTCGCTCAGCCCTCCCCTCCACCCAAAATGTCCCCATTTTCACTTCTACATTCTACATCCCTCAGACCAATTCCTTTGCCACACTAAACCCAGACACCCCAATCTCAACCACAGCTCCAATCTCAACTACAGCCCCAACACCAACCCTCTCCTCCCGCACTACCCGCAGTAGACAGACTAAACGTTCTAACCCTTCTTCCCCTACAGCACAATCACCTCCACCTACCTTTACCTTTTTCCTGAGACACCAGTCTCCTCTTCCCCCCCTCATAAGAAAACCTTTATTCCACAAAACTCTCCAACCAATTCCATTGCAGAAACAATTACCTTCTCACAAAACTCTCCAACAAACTCCACTGCAGAAACAATGGATGACATTCAAAGCTATATGCTTGAGACACAAGATCCCATAACTCATGCTCCTTCCACACTTGAAGTGGTTCCCTCCTACTAATATTCCCCCTACACCCCTTCCTCCTACTCCCTCTCAACACAACCTAACCCTCAATTCCATCCCCTGATATCATCCCCTCTTACTCACAACACCCCTACACCCTTCCTCCTAATCCCTCCCAAGACAACACATCCCCTTCAACTCCAACTATCCATCCTTCTGATATTCATCCTCCTACACTAATACTCCCCCACATCTACTCCCTCCCAACACAACCCACCCCTTCAACCCCAACTATAGGCACATTCTCCCTCCCTCCATCCCCTCTATCCTTTGCACTCCCTCCAGGATACACACGAGAATCACTCATGGCACAACAATGCCCTTCTCCAGATTCCCTACCTCCTAATATCCCTCCTTTACACCCCCTAGCTCCTTCCCCCAAATTCCCCAACGTAATGTATCATTCATCATAACTATAGCTCTCCTACATTGGAATATTCGCGGTTTCCGCTCTCATAGATCAGACCTACGTCATATCCTTGCTTCTTATAATCCATCTATTATCTGCCTCCAAGAGACTTTCCTCACACACCCTCCTATTCCAATTCCCAATTACCATTTTATCTCTTCCCCACACTCCCTTTATGTCTCGTCTATACTTATCCATCATAAAACACCTTATGTCATACCTCCCATACAAACTTCTGTCCCGTGCACAGCTATTCGCATCTTTCTTCGCCGCTGGATCACAGTGATTTCAGTCTACTTCTCCCCATCCCATCCCATTGACTTTACTGCCTTTGAACTCTAATTTCCCAACTCCAACCACCTTTCCTCATAGTTGGTGATTTCAACTGCCGCCACACTCTGTGGGGTGACTCTACCACCAACTCCCGAGGCCGATCTCTAGAACGCTTCCTCTTCACAAATAACCTAATTATTCTTAATTCAGATCGCCCCACACACTTTGACATGCGCACACAATCCTTTTCATGCCTTGACCTCTCTCTATGCTCTCCTACTTTACATCTAGATTTCCATTGGTCAGTTCTAGACCACTTCCCCTATAGTGACCACTTCCCAATACTCCTTTCTCCTACTTCATATGTACCACTTCCTAATCCTCCACGCTGGTGCTTTGATAGAGCTGACTGGCATACTTTCACTTCACTCTCTACTATACCTATCCCTCCACCCCCTTACCGTCCATTTCAGATATGCTACATTGTTTTACAACCACGATCCTAAGAGCTGCCTATACAGCCATTCCTCGAACTTCAAGACCTACTTCTAAATGTGTTCCATGGTGGAATTCTGATTGCTCCAAAGCGCTCCGCTTAAAACGAGCAGCCTGGAACAGCTATCGCTACAAACGAGGCACCCCTCACCAGCTATCAGCCCTTATTTCCTTTAAAAGAGCATCTGCCCATCTTCGCCGTACAATTAAAACAGCAAAACAAATAGCTGGCAAAATTATGTTTCCTCAATTACATCTTCTACATCTATTTCAGCTGTTTGGCGACGGATCCATAAACTATCAGGCAAACATCCCCCCCATCCTGCACCCGTCCTCCATATTCGAGATATTCTCATCTCTGAGCCTGTAGAAGTAGCTAATGAACTGGGCAACTATTTCAGCCAGGTCAGTAGTGGCTCTCACCTTTCCCCACACTTTTCTTCCATTAAAACCATCAAGGAAGCACCCTATTACCTTCACCCTATCCTCTGATGAGTCCTATAATGCTCCTTTTTCTTCTTCTGAACTCAACGCTGCATTACAGTCGTGCCGCAACACTCATGAAGGCCCTGATGGTATTCACTATCGTATGCTCCGACACCTCCCATCTTCCTCTCTATCCTTCCTTTTAACTATTTTCAACCACATATGGACGTCAGGAAATTTTCCTTCTCATTGGCGAGATGCTCTCATCCTACCTTTCTTAAAACCCAATAAATCAGGTACCCTACCCCAAGATTACCGCCCCATAGCTCTAACTAGCTGCTTGTGCAAACTACTAGAACGAATGGTTAACTTCCGTTTAATGTGGTACCTAGAATCTCATAATCTCCTTTCCCCTTCCCAGTTTGGTTTCCGACGTGCCCGAAGTACAGCAGAGATATATTACATCGATTTGCACGCCATGAATCCGTATTAGCCATTTCTTTGATCTAGAAAAAGCATATGACACCACATGGCGATACCATATCCTCCAACAATTGTCCTCCCTAGGTTTACGTGGAAACATGGGGTTTTCATTAAATCCTTCCTTTCTAAACGTACTTTCCAGGTCAAGATTGCCTCTTCCACTTCATCATCCTTTCCTCAATTCGAAGGCGTCCCACAAGGAAGTGTGCTTAGTACCACTTTATTCCTTCTTGCTGTAAATGACATAGTCTCAGTCCTACCACCAGGAGCCAGAGCATCACTATATGTTGATGACTTAACCATCTATGCATCTGGCACATCCATACCAGATCTCTGTCAATTCCTTCTTGGGCCACCAACCATGGCTTTCGCTTCTCTACCTCTAAATCTTTCCCCATCCTTTTCTCTCGCTCACGTACGGTCCCCAAACCCCCACTCTTCTTATATAATGCTCCACTCCAATACCGTCTTCTGGCAAATTCCTAGGCGTTATATTTGATTCCAAATTGTCCTGGCGAGACCATATCTTGTATATCAAAGAAAAAGCTCAACGTCGCCTCCGAATCTTACAAACTCTTTCACATATCTCCTGGGGCTCAGATCGCAAAACTCTCCTCCATCTTCATGTTACTTTGATTCTCTCCACTCTAGATTATGGATGCCATATCTACTCCTCTGCCTCAACCTCTCTTCTTGCTCACCTTGATACAATCCACCACAGCGGTCTCCGCTTAGCCCTAGGCGCCTTCCGCTCCTCTCCAGTTGAGAGCCTATATACTGAATCAGGCATGCCGTCCCTCTCTCGACGTCGAGCCCTTCTCTCTCTCCGATGCTATGCTCGATTTCACCAATTTTCCCTTACCAAACTAACTATTCCACAATCCTTACTTCATACCTTTACCTCTTCTCCACGTTTACCAACTCCTCTCCCCGTACGCATGGATACCCTCCTCTCCCATTCCCCCTTCCCTCATCTCCGACCTCTCCCACTGTCTGTCCATTCCATTCCTCCATGGCTTATACCTAACCCCTGTATTTGCTCCTCAGTTTTCCCTGACCCACCAAAATCAGATATTCCCCCCTCTATCCTTCTCACTCATTTCCTTGACCATGTCTCCATTCATTCCTCCAGCATTCATGTTTACACTGACGGTTCCAAATCCATCTCAGGAGCTGGATTCGCAGTAACATTCCCAAATTGCACTTTCAAATACACCCTCCCTCCTGAATCTAGTGTCCTTACTACAGAACTATATGCACTCCTTTTTGCCTTAAGACGCATATATTCATCCACCTCTTCCTCTTTTACTATTTTTACTGACTCCCGTAATTCTTTAACCCTCATAAAGTCAATGCACTCGACCAATCCCCTTGTCTGTAAGATCCAGAACTGGTTGTTCTATCTATCCACACGTCACAAATCTGTCAGATTTTGCTGGGTACCCAGCCATGTTGGAATCCCTGGCAATGAACAGGCAGATACTCTTGCAATATGCCGCAATGTCCACATCACCTCAACTAACGCTTCTCACATATTCCAGCTACGGATTATTACCCCCACTTTAAAACCTCCCACCCTCCCCATCCCTCCCCTATCCCATCCCCCATCCCTCTCCATCCTACCTCCCCCATCCTTCTCCATCCCCCACCCCTCCCCCATCCCATCCCTCTCTTAAGTACCCCAGTAAATGAAAGTAAGCGGAGAGGCGGAAGAACACGGACACTCGATGGCAATCCTTTTTGGTCAAGACTCCACAAACAATAAATTACATACAGTAAAAACCTCTCCTCTTGGTCAGCTCCATTTCACAAAAACAGACGTTGGGAGACGGCCCTCGCACGCTTAAGTATTGGTCACACTCGCCTAACACACGCCTATCTAATGTCACGCTCAGACCCGCCCCTATGTCCTCTATGTAACGTCCCTCTTTCAGTTCCACACATTCTCTTGTCCTGTCACGCTTTAATACAGCACGTACCTCTGCTTTTCCACACTTATCCTCCTTTCACCGACGTCCAACATATCAGACATCCTTACAGAATCTCACAGCTTCTGCTTGACAACCTGTTCTTCCTTCCTGAGACGCATAAACATCCTTCACTTTGATCTAACTCCCTTACCTAAACCACCATAACCTTTTCCCCCATCTTCAACCTTTCAACACTACTCTAGATAGCTGACACATGGCAACTATCACCTGACACCCCCCTTTACTATACCTTCCTATAGTGCTATATGACCTTAGATGTCTACACTTTTTTTTAACATTAATCATTAACCATTCGGTTCAGTCTGCAGAAGAAGCGATGCTTAAATCGATATATCTGTGAGTGCGTGTGCGTGCATGTTGTGTTGTGGAGGTCACGAGGTGGATTATAATTCAGAGGCATTATTTCGTTATCTCGCCTCTCGATAAGCTTATCATAGAACTGGCAGGTTGTCATGCTGATATGTTGTAACATGGCAGCAAAAAAAACAAACAAACAAACTTGATGAGGAACATCATTACAATCAGTATCTATGTATGGAAAAAGCAATACATTCTTATTGAATATATATTAACATACACCATGAATATAGGTAAGCCTTACCTGGGGATATATTGTTATAAAATGGTAATATGGCAACTGTATTTATTCGGAGTGCGTTGCCCAAGAAAGCCCAGTTGCTTAGTTGTGAAGAACAGTTCACAAAGTGCTGTTAGGAAACCAGACGAGCCAATCAGTAGATTTCCAGCCCCGGAATGGTAAGACAATTTAATACTACTATCACGTAAAGAATATTTAAACTCCAGGAAGTGACAGTTTAATATCGAATTTATTTTGTGCATGCAGCAGCGGAGGGAAGAGGCTCGGAGGGGTTAGTCAAGCCTTGCATCGGCGGACTTGCACCATTATGATCCCAAACGGAGGGCGTGTTGTATCCAGCCGAAAATCTATTCATGATAGCACTGACGTTCAAAATTCCTGTTAGGCGCCCAAAAGAATGGGCTTCATGTGTCTTAACGCTTTTTTAGCGACAAATCCCGCTACTTCCGCATTAAAACGGCATACTTCTTGCTCTCAATACCGTAGCAGGAAATCCCCCCCCCCGACTGAAATTCTCCGGGAAAATTAGCCTAGACTTGATTTCCTCTTGGGATTAACAGCCTGGGTTATTTTCCCCCCAGGGGAATTTCAGACCTAGGATAGTTCCCGCCCCCCTCAGGGACCTCCCCTTAAGTAGATAATAATTTACAGAACTTTAAGGGAAGAGCCCGGACAACTACGCTTTGGCGACACACATTGATGATATATAGGGGGATTTGCGCCCAATCCCCTTTCAGGGAAGGCTTCCGTCCCCTTAGAGAGAGAGAGTGGGATAGGTCAGTAACAATACAGATCATTATTATTATTGTTGTTATCATTATTATTACTATCACCATCATCATCATGACTGATTATTTGTTTGATATCAATAATTTTTTTTCTAAGTGAAATACATATAGCCAATGGACATGGAAGAGAATGAGAGAGAGAGATAATATCCCGAATGTTTAGAATATTCTCTTAGATTAATTCTATGGGATGTTTGAGCGCATCAACCAGGTTAAAAGAGCTCTCATCTGGTCATGAAAACCTTTACCTCGTACGGGAATCTTGGGCCAGAAGGGAGTCATATTTCCCCCGGGGGAAATTTCGGACAGGGGGAAAAAGAGACGGTACAGGAGTAGTGACATCTCGTCATACTTTCGTGTTGAGTGATTTGTTGCAAATCACATCTTCAATGATAAGAATTTTGATTATAATATAGTATTTACAATAACAATATTTGCAACAAAACATGATAAAGATAACAATAAGAATTGATAATGCATATATTATTGCTCTATTTATGGTTCTGTTTAGGTACATAATAGAGGAAGCATCTCGCTTTCACCGTAAAACATTTATACCCAGATGAAGTGGGCGGTGCTGACGCTGGCGCTGATGGGCGTGGCGTGGGCGGAGTTGGCTCCACCCGAGAGATCCTACAAGATCCTGATGCTGTTGCCAGTCTCCTCGAAGAGCCACAGGAATGTCTTCTTGCCGGTTGCTGAGGGATTGGCAGATCGAGGACACAAGGTTAGGCGTGACAAGGAATAACTACATTATATTATTATATTATTACATTATTATATTATTACATTATTATATTATTATATTATTATATTATTAAATTATTATATTATTATATTATTATATTATTATATTATTATATTATTATATTATTATATTATTATATTATATTATATATTATTACAAGGAATAACTATGTTATCTGTATATGCTCCTAAGTAGCGTCCTAAATTGCCTTTTTCTATTCGTCATATGTCATTATCAAGGGGGGAGGAGGAAGAAGAGGGAAGGAGGGAGTGGAGGAAGTGGAGGAGAGGGAAGGAGGAAGTGGAGGAGAGGGAAGGAGGTAGAGGAGGAAGTGGAGGAGAGGGAAGGAGGTAGAGGAGGCAGTGGAGGAGAGGGAAGGAGGTAGAGGAGGAAGTGGAGGAGAGGGAAGGAGGTAGAGGAGGAAGTGAGGAGAGGGAAGGAGTAGAGGAGGAAGAAGAGGGAAGGAGGTAGAGGAGGAAGTGGAGGAGAGGGAAGGAGGTAGAGGAGGAAGTGGAGGAGAGGGAAGGAGGTAGAGGAGGAAGTGGAGGAGAGGGAAGGAGGTAGAGGAGGAAGTGGAGGAGAGGGAAGGAGGTAGAGGAGGAAGTGGAGGAGAGGGAAGGAGGTAGAGGAGGAGTGGAAGAGAGGGAAGGAGGTAGAGGAGGAAGTGGAGGAGAGGGAAGGAGGTAGAGGAGGAAGAAGAGGGAAGGAGGTAGAGGAGGAAGTGGAGGAGAGGGAAGGAGGTAGAGGAGGAGGTATTAACAAAGCTACATTCTCCATACGACTTTGTTACCGGAATCCCTGTATTTATTTGCGTGTTTAGTATTCACCCTTTATCATTTACTTATTATTCCATCATTATCATTGTTATAGTATTATCATTATTTTGATCATTGTTACTAGCTTTACTATCATCTTTATAACTATTATCATCATCATGAGCCTATTATCATATTTATCTGCTATTATTATAATTCTAATCACTATCACTATTGTTATAGTTATCATAATAATAATAATTATTATTATTATTATCATTATTATCATTATCATTATTATCATTATTATTATCATTACCATTATTATTATCATTATTATCATCATTTTCATTATTATTATCATTATCATTATTATCATTTTCATAATCATCACCCTCAAACCCCATCCTCACCGCCATCCTCAACCTCAACATCACAATCCATCAAGCGTCATTATCAACGAGTCCGAATCCCCTTTGCAACTGCAGATCGTGATCCTGGCCAACCACCCTCCGGCATTAAATCACCCAACGTCGAAGAAATCAACCACGGTCTGTCAGAGTTCAACACGGAGGCCATGGACTTGTTTGCAATGAGACCCGACCCGGCTGTTGTCTTCAAGGTGTTGCAAGACGCTCTTCCCATCATCGCCAGGAAGCTGTACAAGATCCCGAAAGTTAAAGAGCTTTATGACAGAAGAAAGGAATTTGACCTTTTAGTTATCATCACATGTTTAATGAGGTGAGTTTGGTTGGTCATGTTTGTAATAGGCGTTTTCATTTCCTTTTCTAGTTAGGGGAAACTGCTAT
>NW_020869393.1:66470-68970 GCF_003789085.1 Penaeus vannamei | reverse complement strand
GACAACGTTTGTTTGAATATCACCTTTCACAAGAGAGATAAAAATAGATCGCCGGTGCCGGACCATACATACCGAGTGAAGTTAGAAGACTTGTTCAAAACCTGCGTCTGGCAACTGTGGCACCAATCACGTTCAAGGTCGCCCAATTCAGTGTCCGCGAGCCAGTCAGCAACGGACAGTGAGTACCAGAGGTCTTGCGCGTGGATCTGCAGTAAAGGTTATTGCTAATTCTCTTTTCTTTGTGAAAAATGCTGCATTCCAATCGTAGGTATGCTGACAAGAGACTTTCAAAAGGGAAATTGATAGTTCAGGACAAGCGACAATATTTAATGAATGCGATTTATGTGACAGTTAAAATAAAGACCATTTGTCGTGTATTTGTTTTAATGAATTCAACTGATTGGAATACATCGTGTTAAATATATTCTTGTGCCAGACATTACCAGGATCAGCCAGGAAAGGACGTGACATACAAAGGTTTATAGCGAGGACGTTCAGCTAAATGACCGAATAGTTTCACACTAGCCACAATTTCCTGAAGGACAAACCTTAAAAAAAATACATTTAACTCCACGCATTCCTCCTACATTTGAAGTCGGGGAATATATGTATAACTCTACATTATTAAAGAAACAATAATTCCTTTAAAGTTATATGGACGAAGCAATAGGTCTTAGAGGACAACTTGACACTATGGACATTAGAGATACTCGTACGGGGTGACAGGCAATGACACAAACCACTCGGGGCTGAGAAGGCGGTGCATAGACAGGCGCCGGCGGTGACCTTGCGGAGAAATGCAGTCATGATCTTAATTTTTAGGGGGGATAATCCTTACACTTGACGTCGTATGGTACCTGTGTGTGTATCAGAAAGGTAGTGAGTGAGAGTGAAAAAGAAAGAAAGAAAAAAGAGAATAACGAAGAGAAAGAGAAATGGAGAGATAGTGTGTGTTTATGCGCGTTTGCGTGTGGTGCGTGCGTATTCGTTTGTTTGTGTATTTGTTGGTTTATAGGAGCGCTAACAAGCGAAGCATAAACAGCTGTTCATTGATATTTATGTATAGATATTTACATTGCTTTTTTAGAGTTGATCACTGTTCTTTTTACTCTTGCATACACGTGGTTCTGTTATTGTAAGTATGGTGATTATTCTTACAGGATGCTGGTAAAATGATGTATTCATTATAGTTGCTGTCATCATTGTTGTCATATTACCTTTATTATCATTATCAATATCATTAATGTCATTATATCTACTATTACTGCCATTATTATTGTGATGCTTGATATAACTTGCTTATATTTACATGTAGGAAGAAGTAAAACGTAGAAATTGTAATACATTGCCAAGTGGAGTAATATCACCTGGACTTTCTCACGCACCTTTACACCTGTGCATACAGCCTCACAGGGGAAGATTCGGACACACTCTATCAGTATCCCTTCGTTGTGGAAAAATTTCATGGTAAGTAATTTCATAAGCAAATCGAGTTTTCTATAAATTATTTCTTTGTCTTTCCAGGCCTTCTAAATAGATATAGTAGTAGGTACTGATAGTTCTCACAAGACACAAATCGGTTAGAATAAAATTATTTCTATATTTCCCTTCACAGATGAGGTTGGCACTTATATTTTGCTGGCACTGGCGGGTGCGGCCTCGGGAAATTGGCTCCCCTCGAGAGGCCTTACAAGATCCTCATGCTGCTGCCTGTGGGGACGAAGAGCCACAAGAACTTCTTCACGAGCGTTGCTGACGCCCTGGCGAGCGAGGACACAAGGTGAGGGTGTAAGGTGCAAGGGCTTAGATAGAGAGATAGGTAGAGAGGTAAAACATGGATAGATAGATAGGCAGAAAAGGAAAATAGTGGATAGACAGATAGGTAGATAGGTCAAAGGATAGATAGATAGATAGTAAGTAAAAGACCGATCGATAGATAGACAGATTGACGAATAAAGGTGAAGATGGGATAATACTTAGTCGGTTAACCCAAACACAGACGCATAAAGTTTGCGAATAAACTACAAGTACGATACTCAAATCAAATAGAAATGTATTAAACACAGATTCAGTTTAACGAAGGAATAGAACACCTCAGCCATCCCACGCCGGGAACCCAGATAACGCAGACGTCTTCTTCTTCAGGTGGTGATGCTGTCCAGCTACCCTGCGTCCTCTAAGAACCCCAACGTCACGGAGATCGACCACGGACTCAGGGACTTTGACGTCGAAAACATGAACTTATTTGAAGCTCGTGATGATCCTACGGGAGGCTTTTCACTCCTGGAGGATATCCTTCCGGCCATGGCGAAGAAACTTTACAAGATCCCCGTTGTGACGGAGTTGTACGACAAGAGGAAAATGTACGATCTCATTATTGTGGATCATATGATGAATGAGGTAAGGGTGTTTGGTTTGTTTGGCTGCTTGTCCCTTTCTCTCACTGTCTGTCTGTCTGTCTGTCTCTCTCTCTCTCTCTCTCTCTCTCTCTCTCTCTCTC
>NW_020869393.1:47500-62500 GCF_003789085.1 Penaeus vannamei | reverse complement strand
ATATATATAATATAAAAATCAATAGATTCAACACTTATAGCGAAAAGTGACTTGTCTTAAAGTCATGAAGACCTAAGTGAAAAATGTACTATAGTACGAGGAAAACAGAATAAGAAATGTAAAAAAGGAACAGGACTAAGAAAAGCTCAATTGACCGAATACTATTATAACAAACAGCAAGCCTAAAAGTCACACTCTCAATAAGACCTGCTTAAAAATCCATAGTGAGAAGAAACAACTTATGACATAAAAACTCAAAGAGAAAAAAATTAAAAGAAACAGATTAAAGCAGAGATGCTCGTTTGACTCTGAGCTTCGCCAGCACAGCTTCAGTTCAGTAGCGACCTGGACACAGCGATGGCAGGTCAGAAGTTTGAGTACGATGAGTCAGGCTCGACTTTTTTCTATTTCCTCACCTGCTTTTTGGGACTGATACTTGTCCCTTGCACATTCTACTTCTGGCCGGCCGGAGAATCTGAAGGTAAACCTGAGTGGGGTAAGGACAACAAAGAAAAGAAAATGTGTGTCATTGGGTTGTAGAAGTGTGTGAAGGAAAATCAGTCATGTTTTTGTTTTAGGAAGATTAATTCCTCTTTTTTAGCATTTGCGTTGTCATTAGTGCGATTAACTGTCTCCTATCTCCGCGTATGTGAGAAGGAGAGGAAGAAGAGAGAAGGAAGGATAAGTGTTTAAGAAAAGAGGAAGAAGACAAAGACGGAAATAACTCGGAAAGGGCCAAAGTAACGGGACTTGTGAAGTGGAACAGATGTTGACAGATCCGGCCTCTTCCACCTGTTCTGTACCTTCCTGCTCGTCCTCCTCTTTGGAGCCGTTCTCGTTCTCCACCTTTTAAAATTATCTCCTCCTTCTCCACCATTCTTACGCCTTCACCCTACGCTGTCCTCCCCCTCACCTCTGTTATTCTTTCCTCTCTCACCCTTTTTAGTCTTCTCTTCTCATTCACCTCGTTTACACCTTCCACTTGTGCTGTACCTTCAACAAAGTCCACCTGTTTTGTGCTGTCCACCGCCTCCACCTGTTCCACACCCAGGCCTACCTGCTCCACCTATTTCACACCTTACACCTAGGCCTACCTGTTCTACCTGTTCCACATCCAGGCCTACCTATTCTACCTATTTAACACCTACATACACCTAGGCCTACCTGTTCCACCTGTTCCAACTACTTCATTTGAGTGCGAAGGAATGGCAAGAAAGAAAATGGTATTAAATTAAGGGAAATATGTAAACTGACTTCTTGTGATGTATTGTGACATTTTTTTCCTCCTTGTGGAAAATGATCCAGTAGCATGCATATGTGGGCGAAATATTATAGTTTTCGCATTTTTGATATGAGCTGCAAGTGTCCTCATTTTCTGTCTCATTATATGAAGTCATGTCGCTGAAAGGCGGTCTCAGTTCAATTTGCTGAAAATGCTTTTATTAAAATGTTTTGTTTGAGTAATCTTTCACTTTTATCATAGGGATGGATGTGTATACATTAATGCACTTCAATCAGAAAAGTATTTTTGCTTTTTTGCCTATGGCAAGGGCAGGTAATCAGAGAACTTGGTGACTAGGCCTAGTGTCAAAATACAATATTCTATCGCCAATTTACAGAACCAGAAGTATGCAGTGCCATGATTCTGAGATAGTGATTAAAGATTTTGAAGTCCTTGCATACATATCTCTCTCTCTCTCTCTTTCTCAAATATCTATCATCACTTGCCAATTTGTTATTAGGATGAAATTCAGAACTAGCTTTGCCAAAACAAAATTCAATCTAGAAATTTACCCTGAGTAGTGGATTTTTCCAAATAAGCATGTGATTATGTATCTTTTACAGATAACTTAATGTATACTTTCTCTATGTAACATATACTACTACTTACTTAGTAAATCTCTACATTATGGATGCACAAAGCTAGGGCAAATTTAATATGATATTCTTACAGAGGACTAAAAGTTGCTGTTGTTGGTTTAAGAAATAATCTGCAGAATAAACAGTGATGCCATAAATGAAGGAAAAAAATTGGAGAAAGTGCCGCTCACAGCCTGAATGCACTCTGTGCTCCCGAGCTTCAGCTCTATAATGCTGTGCATACTGAGGTGAACATGACATTTCCCAGTCATGGCAACTTAGATTGTTGAATAAATTTTGTGATGTCTCTGGTGCGTGTCTGTACTGTACAGTAATTCTTTATAGTTTGGACGGACTCGCAGGATACTAAGTCTCAAAATTTATCCAACAATCTAAGTTGCTGTGATTGGGTGTGATCTTCAGGCGCTATCAGACAACAACCCCTGGCAAAGTTTTCTTCATCACTATATGCTTGGCAAGATAAAGCAGAAACTTGGTAGCACTGAGTGGATTTAGGAAGTGAGTAGTGCTTTCTGCAATATTTTACCTTTATTCGTGGTGTTACCTTTTGTGTCTGCAGATTATTTCTTGTACTGACAACTGCAACATTTTGTCCTTTAAAGAATATCATCTTCAGTTAGCCTTAGCTTAGTGTATCCATACTGTAAAGATTAACCTTGTTATGTACTGGTTATGCTAAAACCTAATAATGCATTAGTTTAAAGTCCTTATGAAAGAATGAAGATTCCATCGTATAGTTTAACAGAGATACAAAGTGATAGCTAACCTTAATCTTTAGAGGCAATTTCTAGATGTGCATTATACCCTCGTATAATTTAGACACGAGAACACACTATTATCTGACAAAATTCAATTTAGAGTTGTAATAATTGGCATGTAAGTTGAATTTATATGGAAGTAAAATGAAATGGAAACGGTATTTTCTTGTAATTAAGGTCATAGACTAATGCACAAATTGCAGTTGTGAAACATGTCTCTCACATGCATTAGGCAGGATGGAGTGCATCATTCACTAGTGAGTAGCACAGAAGAAGGATAGGTAGGACATAATGAATGCACAAATGAGTGATAAGCAAGTTTCCCAAGTCAAATGAGGATTGCTGATCTTAAGCTTCATTATGAATTGCTGGGTAGGTTAGGCTAAGCAAAGTCAGGGTTAATAAGAAAACCTCATCAAACTTGATGTGGGATCTAGGTTTGAGTAATTCGCTGCAAATGTACTGGTGCTGAAATCCCTTGCAAGTCTTGAGATACCCTCATGAGATCTTGAGAAGTAATGGTACCCAGGATGGTCATATGTGCATATGTACCTTTCTATCAGTCAAGGGATTTAGTGACACAAGGTTTATCTTGTGCTGAGTATTATCTTGCCATATGTCCTCATCGTGCTTGCCAAAGGTCCAAAGGTTACTGATAGTTAATATAAGCTATCCATGCTAGTGGCTTATAGTAATCTCATAGTAGTCATGCATATTAAATAAGATTGGGCTACCTTGTATTAGCTAATATCACGGATGTATTCCTTGTTCCTTCTCTTATATTTAACCTTAAGTTTTCCGGATAAAGACCTTCTACATACCCAGGTGATACACATAGGTTTTCCTCTTTTTTGTTTTTCATGACTATTCAATAAATGATGATATAGCAGGATAATCAAATAGGTTAATAAAGTACATAAAGTACAAGATATAAGCTTTAGCAACTAAAGTCTTACAAATGTAATGATAAGCTTCATATTACATAGATGACAAATCCAGATAAAAAAAGAGAAAGAAAAAAAAAAGGAGTGAAGATTATTTCTTATATTTAAAATGGCATCTAGCATTACTAGTTGTGATTAAACTATCTTTGTTTAAAAGCTTTCTCAAATAATTTTTGATGTTTCTGATGATGAGGATGATCTCTACTTGCTTCTGCCAACACCGCCATCAAAACCGCTACTGTCAGTACCACCATCACCAATGTCACAGCCGCCACTGTCACCACTGTTACCGTCACCATTTCTGTCAATGCAACTACTGTTGCCATCATTGTTGTAATTATAACCATCATAGTCTATGTCACTGCCACCAACCACTGATACGATAGTTGTTGTCATTATAATTATCATCAGCACCACTGACTTCATTTTCAATGCTATTCTTACTGAGATCATCACGATCATCATCATCGTCATTGGATTATGGCAAAAGCATTTAGAATCTACCTGAGTCACATACTCGAAATATGGTCAATTGGACTGTATTTCATAATTTTGGAGCCGATGTTATTTTTATATTCTTTAGCAGCAGAAGACCAGGAGAAGGAGAAATGCGAGATATTCCAGCGAAAACACTCCAAACTAAGGAAGCCAGAGAAATGGAAAGGACTCCAGAAAAATACACAGTAGGTGTCTATTGTTATTATTGTTATTGTTTGTTGTTATTGTAATGATTTAGTAAATATAGCTAGTAATAGTAATAGTTATCACCACACCACCCATCACCACCACCAGTATTAATATAGCTAGTAATAGTAATAGTTATCACAAGACCACCCAAAACCACCTGTGACTTGTGGCCATATGGCCTGTCATTAATTAAAAGATGTGTGTTGCCTAGATAGTTAGGTTTTCACAGATCTGCCTGCTGTATATTGAACCAGTACATTATAATTTTCATATCATATAAAGTCTGAAAGTGCTATAAAGTATAAACAGTGAAAGCAGAAGTACTGAAAGATCCTATGCATACTCACAGATGTACTGTGAGCCCCCAAAGGTGACCCATGTTTGTGACTGGTTATTTACAAAGGACAGGCACTTAGGTTGGTCCCTGAGTACTCAGTGAATGACCCCTCCCACTGAAGGGATGATGGCTGCACACCAGCCCATGGAAACTGAGGACAGGTATGATATCCTCCATGAGGAAGATATTGTTGGTACTTTGGAAATGATGAAAAAATCAGAAGCAGCTACCTGCCTCTGGGAGGTAGATCCCCCTGCTACCTGCCTCTGGGAGGTAGATCCCTCCTGGCAACTTTGTGTGCACTTCATAGAGAAACTTCTTACACATGAAAACAAATATTGCTGGGATCCTAGGCAAATGGATCATTAGAGCTAAACATTTCTGAAAGTGTCTAATTAAAAAGAAAGAATGAGCAAATTCTTGCCCATATGACAACTATCAGTTCAGATGAACAAGTGCTTGAAAAAAGCAAGTTTTTTGGGAAAGGGAAATGTCCAAAATGTATTTGATATCTGAAGGAAATCAAAACAAAAGAAAAGACATCGTGCAATGAATGTGTCAAACAAGTCAGGTGAATGAGAGTAAAAGGAATGATAATTCTAACAAGGAATAGGTAATCCCCAAGACCATTAAAATGGTCAGAGGAATGGCACAGTATGCCATCTTAAAATCTTTAACCCCATCTTGCTCAAATAGCCTAATTCATAATGTATGGATGATGTAGGGTTCGTGTCCTGGCTGACTTGGTAACGTGATATATTTATATCATAGCCAACTTGTATGCACCTCCGGGTGATGGGTCATTCATGCCGTTTTATGATGATGTGTGCATTACATTTTATGCTGTTCTTTATAAGGAACCTTCATGCTTGCACCATATGCCTGAGGTATTGCCTGAGGGGAAATAGGAGATGTGAATGTATTTTTTTATTTAAAGGGTAAATTATAGCAAATTAATAATTTGCCTGCCTTGTTTGGAAGAGATCACTTACCAATTAAAATAAACCACATTCAATCTTCTATATAGAGTGTAACATACTTTATTTATGTAAGTGGACTCCAATGTACATAATTAGGCTACTGCAGGTTTGATCTAAAAACTACAGTGCATATCATACATCTCTAAATAAGCAAAGCCATTAAAATCATGTTTAGCATACAAGTGATATAAAAAGAATTCATATATTTGTTGGTGCGGCACAATGAGTGTTATACACCAGCCTTGTTTGTAAAAAGCCCTACAGGCAAGCCAAGTCACTGCTCGTAGTATCTGGAGCAGAGGCCAACTGCACTCTATATTTTCCCGGAGGCAATGGGTTAAGAAGGGAACATGGAGTATGTCTCCCTCATGAAAGCTCAAGTGTTTACCAGCACCACCACCAGCTCCAGCACCTGCACCAGCTCCAGTGCCATCTCTACTGTCAACTCCAATGGCATTTATAGTGGCATCTCCAGAGCCATCCCCAGCTCCAGTATCAGCTCCAACTCAAGCCTCACTGTAAGAGAGAATTAAAGGACCTGCTATTAATGCTGCTCTAGCAGAAGGAGCATATGAAGTTCATGATGCAGCAACTGATTTTCTTTCCATGGAACTAAAAGAAGAGTTGAAAAAGGAAAATGTAATAGGATAGCTATCTACAATGTAAACAAAGTGATGCTAAGCCAGAGTTGAAAAAGCAGTGCCGTACAATACAACTGGAAGAATAGCATGATATTAAATGGAAGAATAGCATTATATTAAACCCTTATGTTATCAGTGAAAAATGTAAGTAAAAAAAGTATAAGAAGGTGCCAATAAACTGTTATTTACTTGTATCCCTCTCTAAGTTAAAGAAAATCTTGAAACACCTATTGCGTACGTTGGTCTGACTCATTTCATAATTAGATGTTTGTCATATATATGTATATATATTTTTCCATATATATTTTTTCTAAATAGCCATATGTTTAGATGTCTATAGATTTTTTTTTTTCTAAATTGCCATATATTTACAGGAAATAAATCCCAGTGTATAAAACTATATAGAAATGGTGAAAAATGTGATACGACACTTTTTCTTAATTTGGCTGTACAGTACCCTCTACATAGGCTATATCTGTGCTTGTTAATGGCAGCTTCTAAGGAAGGCTTATGATTTAATGGTATAACTACGCAATTCCATGTTTGGCATATACAGATATGTGAAACTCTTAGAAGATAATTTTTGAAAATAAAAAGCAACTTTAGTATAAATTAAAAGTACTTTATTTGAAAGATACAAATGAAAAAATAATTTTACAATCTTTGCTTTGAAGTGATATGCCAGCAATATTTTTTCTTCTTTTTTATTGTTCTAACAATCATACAGTAGTATGAATGCATGGGTAGTAGTGTGCATTAATTGAATTTGCTTCAAGATTTGTTTTGTTATCTTAAAGAATTTTCAAAAATAACAGTTTGGGGGGGTGTCAGTCTGGGACACAAAATCCTCCTACATAGTTTTGCTTTCCAGCATGAGTAATTTGTGTCAAATGATGCAAAATATTCCAGGAAATTTCAAATCTGCCGAACAGTTTCAAATGGTAGCCCTATATTTGATATCTTCAGTAAAAAAAGAAAGTTGTTATATTGCTATTTTCAAAAATACTTCACATGGCTAATTTTTATAGCATAAGCATGATCTTGCACAAGATACTAGGTGATATTCTGACTTGATGAAATGAATGTGAAATCTATAGTGCATTCTTTTTTTTTTTCATCATTATTATGAAAAATGGTGAAGGAATAGGATATCTTATCTAGACTTTCATGCAAAATATTTTTTTTAATCTTTTAACTTTAAGGAGTTAGTTGAGAGTCTAATGATTAAATAAGGAATAGAATTAAAACAATATAGCCTGAGGTGCTCCCAAAATACTTCCAGATGTTGTACAGTCCCCTTACTTGAAATTTGAAATTTTCTTATATTCCATATAAAGGAGAGAGGGCTCAGATAATCTTCTGGTCATGAGCCTTTATAATATCAGAAGAATGCTACCTAAGCAGTAATGTCATGCATTTGTGTGATGGTAATATGGGCAGGAATGGTCTGTAACTAAAGACATGTATAGATAGATTGAACTGGGCTTTACAAGCTTTGTATATTTTATGAAATCATTTTTTATGGATTGCAGAAACACGTGTGTGGGCGTTATTATACAAATGTAAAATGATATGTTGTAAAGTTCATCTGATTCCTTTTGAAGACATGGTATTATTATATGGCCTCAACACAACTTCCTAGATCCACTACTGCCAATGTTTATACTGCCTTTTATGCATGTGGGTTCAGGGTGACTTTTGGAGACAGCAGAGGCTGCCACAGACCCTTACACTGGCAACAGTTGAATTGCTTCGTAGCCTTACTGCAGTGGTGAAGAAAGTAGTTCTTTAGAGCTTTTTGCACTTTTCAGGAGTGGACATTAGATCTTTGCATTATCATTAACATGGTAAACAAAATTAAACACAATTGTTAGAGCTTTATCAATTGCCCTTCTCAAAACTTCTTACATAAACCTTTCCCTCCTTTCTCATTACAGACGAATTTTACTCATGGCCGGCTGGGTGGTGATGGCCTGCCTTGTATATAAGCTCCAACAGTTTGATTATGAAAATGCAAACTTTGATCCATATGATATCTTGGGTGTTGGATTGGTAAGTCATTTTGTGTTTGTACACAATTTGTACCCTGAGTGGATGTTGCAAAGAATCTCCTTTTTTCTGGATAATTAGTTTTTTCTTTACCTCCTGAACTAACAGTTTTCATTATTCATGAAAAAAGAAAGTCATCATATTAAATCCTTGCTACAGTACAGTATTACGGTAAAATTGATATTTTTTCTGTATTTCAGACTGCTAGCACCTCAGAGATTAAAAAGGCTTATAGGAAGCTGTCGCTTATTTACCATCCTGATAAGCCAACTGGAGATGAGAGAAAGTTTATGAAACTCAATAAAGGTGAGGAGTTAATTTATATTATTATATTTATAATGCTTAAAAAGGATATATTTCAGAAAAAGATATGAATGAGAGTGAATAGCTTCAATTGAAAAATGTTTCTGACCAGTTTTGAGTATCAGTCAGTTGCATCTCTTGCACCATGAATATGTTTATTCTGATTCATATTTTTTTCTATATTTGTCACAATGACCACTGTTGAGATAAAAATGTGCATATAGATATAGTGTAAAGTCTGCCTTTGTTATAGTAGACTAAAGGTGGAGAAACCTTCACTATGTAATCAAGAAGTCCATAGCAACCTGTGAATCCAATAACCCCAAAGTCCCAGTCACCACCGTTGTTGGCAGTTGCTTAATGTGTACACAGTAATTTTTGCCCTGATGGTGGCAAGCCTGTCAAGAGTAACTTTTTTTTTTTTCTCTCTCTCTCTCTCTCTATCTCTCACTCTCTATAAATGAGACCTATGCAGTATCCTGTAATATATGTTATTCCATTTGTTAAGTTTCCACTGGCCACACCCACAATATCACCCATACCCCCACTCCCCAGTAAGTCCTCCTCTGCAAGATCTAAAGACAAGCATATTTTCCTGCCTCTATATTCTTGTGCATGAAAGGTAATGCGTGAGAGTTCGTAATTGTGTTGTATCGCATATTTGAACCAGCCAACCCCGAGATCTTTTCCTCTTACCACATTCCCCCTTCTCACACCATTTTATAATGTGTCCGAATTGCCTTTCGGTATATCATCTTTTTAGTATTTATGATTACTTAGACTTACTTATAAATGCTCCTAAATAACATTTTATTGTATTATATAAAACAAGAAAGTGTATTGTATTATGTGTATATTGTAATCTCTCCCCATTTTCATTCATATGATGTGATAACTTCGATAAATTGCTCTACTTTGTTCTTTGCTGATTCTTGATGTATTTGAAATTAGCAATGGAATGTATGTTGTCTGGTTTGTAAAATTGAACTCTTCAAATGCTGAAGATCAAAATTTGCCTTAGATAAATACTGGCAACCTATCTTGTATCTAACATGTTTGCTTCTTTCAAGGAGTTTTGAACCGTATGTATTTGCTTAACCCGTTGGATCTGGTTGTGTCACGGAAATCACGGTGCCAAAAATACAGGCAAGTAGCCAACATCTCGGGTGTGTGGTGTGTAGGCCAGCGCGAGAACACTCATGAGCGGTGACAAGACTGTGCCTCCTCTTTGCAAAGTTATTTAGTGTAAACTTTTAAAACTTTTTTCCCTTTTTTCCAGTGTCCATATTTGTCTTTTGGTTTGCTTTATTCAGATAGTAATAGCTTATTTTCCTTGCACAGAATCCATATCGTCTCTCAATGTAGTAACTAACTCAGTGAGGAAAACAAAAAGTGAAACATTTGGTTATTTGTGTCATATATCTTATTTTTTCGAAATTTTCAATTTTCCATAATATGTCCTGTGTGTTGGTCACATCGGCCAGGAAAATGCGGTATGCAGCATGGAAATGGTGTCCGTCCTGGAGCTGGCACTCTTCCAGTTACAGCTTATGCACCTTACATTCCACATAATGCTAAGGCCCCTTCTAAGTGCCAAATGAGTTAAATCACACTCCAAGAGGTTTTTGCACTCATGGCAGGTCTTTTCCTTTACCCTGGACTTCACTTGTGATGGCAAGTTTATGTGACACAGCCCACAACCCAGATTTTTCCATGACATGGACCGTAATATCATCCGGAGTGTAGGGGTTAACGTACCTTAGTTATAATCCATATGTTAACAAACAGCAGCTGAATGAACAAGCTTGTTATTTGCCCAGTGCTTTGGTTTGGGTGCCCTATCTTTGATATGCTATTGGGCAAATAAAAAGTATTGTTGATTTGTCTACTTATGTTTTTAGAAAAAGGAGGAAGAGCATATAAATTGTCTCTTAATTTTGATCCCAATACTGATAGCAAAACCATTTTGTCAAGCAGTGCAAAGACTTGCTGAGGGATAGGCTGCGAGTTATTCATTTTTTCCTGAACAATTATAGACATATTCACATATTCACATGCATGCCTCTACTTCTGTAGAGATGTATGACTCATGGTCAGAGGAATAAACTTTGTATCACCTAGATGCTTAAGATTTGGATTTTACAAATACTCTTTCTTACCCTGCAGCATACCTAGCACTCACAGATGATGAGGCGAGAAGAAATTATGAACGTTATGGCCACCCTGATGGGCCAGGTGCCATGCATTTTGGCATCGCACTTCCTTCTTGGATTGTGGAGAAAGAGAATTCATTATGGGTCCTTGGGCTGTATGGTCTAGTGTTCATGATTGCTCTGCCAACAGTGGTTGCCATTTGGTGGTACAGATCTTCCAAGTTTTCAAATGACCAGGTATGTTTTTCATTTTGGTTCATATTGTTTTTTATGGGTTATTATATCATCTTTCTCTTACCTCTTACACTCCTCCTTGTCCTTCTCTTCTCCTCCTCTTCCTCTCCTCCTCCTCTTCCTCTCCCTCTTCCTCTCCTCTTCCTCTCCTTCCTCCTCTTCTCCTCCTCCTCCTCTCCTCCTCCTCCTCCTCCTCCTCGTCCTTGTCCTCCTCCTTCTCCTCCTCCCCTCCTCCTTCTCCTCTCCTCTTTCTCTCCCCCTCCTCCTCTCCTCCTCTCCTCTTCTCTTCCCTCTTCCTCCTCCTCCTCCTCCTCCTCCTCCTCCTCCATCTCCTCCTCCTCTCCTCCTCCTCCTCCTCTCCCTCCTCCTCCTCTCCTCCTCCTCCTCCTCCTCCCCTCCTCCTCCTCCTCCTCCTCCTCCTCCTCCTCTTCCTCCATCTCCTCCTCTCCTCCTCCTCCTCTCTCTCCTCCATCTCCTCCTCCTCCTCCTCTATCTCTCCTCTATCTCTCCTCCTCCTCCTCCTCCTCCTCCTCCCTCCTCCTCCTCCTCCTCCTCCTCCTCCTCCTCCTCCTCCCTCCTCCTCCTCCTCCTCCTCCTCCTCCTCCTCCTCCTCCTCCTCTCCTCCTCCTCCTCCTCCTCCTCCTCCCCCTCCTCCCTCCCTCCCCCTCCTCACCTCCTCCCCCTCCTAATCCTAATCCTTAACCTCAACATCAACCACCTCCTCCTTAACCTCCACCTCCTCCTCAAAATCTCCTCCTCTTCAACCTCCTCCTTAACCCGCTTGCGACAGTACATTTGGAGGGTGTTAATCCCTGTATCAAAATTGGCTCGCAGGCTTGTTCAGGAACCTGTTCAAGTGGCGCATGATTCAGGCTACAAAATCAGTGGGACAGCTGGCCATTGTCCGTATTCCGGGCGTCACATGTGTGTGACACCTGGTGCAAGTGGGTTAAAATCTCCTCAACCTCCGCCTCCTCAACCTCCTCCTCTTCAACCTTCTCTTCCTTAAAATCTCCTCCTCAACCTCCTCCTCCTTAAAATCTCCTCCTCAGCCTCCTCCTTAAAATCTCCTCCTCAACCTCCTCCTGTTCCTGGTATAAAGTAGCATAGATATATGAAATTTTAGTTCAGAATTTAAACAATTCGTATTAGAATAAGGAAGTCAGTAGAGGGAAAGAAAGAAGAGAAAGAGCCAAAAGTTAAGAAATATTCTATTCCAGGTGCTGTTAGACACAACACAGCTATATTACTACTTCTTCCACAAGACGCCCCACATGGTGTTCAGGAGGGCACTCATGGTCTTGGCTGCATCCTTAGAGTTTGAAAAGGGACACAACCCAGAGATTGTGGTAAGCTAATTCAGGATAGATTAATGAGTCCCAGCATGGAGACTGAGGCCAAGTTGATGACTCTTGTGATAGAATGATATCTGTTTGTGAGTGGTTGTGTAACTGTGACAGAGTCTGTGCATAAGTGCTTAACTGTCTGTGTTTTTTGTGTTTTCTGTGATTTTATGTACCATTAAGGGGACCGTCCCTAAAAGGGGCGTGGCCAATTATGGGGGTGGGGGGTCATATTGGTAAATATTTCTAAAAAATGAAAGGTCTTATGGATTTTCTTGATTTTTGGATATTTTATATACTTTCATATTCTGCATCTTTTGATACCAAATTTGTTGGGGTTCCTATGTGGGGGGCGCTGCCCCCCGCAAAAAACATTTTTTTCAATTTTTTTCACGTATGCGCCGAAGGTTCCTTGTCCCAGAGGATTATGATTTGTGTCATGAAAAAAATGTGAATGAACATCAATGAATTCCTAAGAAAACTACCAAGCCCTTTTTTAGAAATTTGATTTAGTTTCCTCAGAAAAAAAATATATATTTTTTTTTAGTCTTTTTTTTCAATTTTCAAAAATTCGTATAAAAAAAGTAAGCAACATTTCAATAAAATTGCTTGGTAGTTGTCTGCGCATTTCCACAAGGTTTCCAAAGATATATCCAAAATTTTAATCGGATAAAAACTTTAGGACAAGGAATCTTCTGAAGCTTGAAAAAAGAAACATCGAAAAAACAAACAAACAAAAAGTTAGATATTTGAAGATCATTTTTTATATTTTTTCATTTATGGATCTTAACCATTTCATTACTGTAGAAACTACTCTTATTCCTCTTTCAAACGCACTTTGTTAGGTAAAGATATGATCATTAGTCTGTAAGTTATAGAAACAAGCAAACAAATGACTCCCGTGAAAAGGGGCAAATCCAGACCCAAGACAATATGACCGTTATATAAAATCGGTTGTTTCGTGTTTTAAACCTCTATTATTGCTGTTTTATTGTGTATATATTCGTTTACATGTGTATACGCAAGTAAATTATTGTAAAGGTACATGGTCGTGCATGTGTATATGCGTATATGCGCATATACTTATTAGATGCATAATTATTTATTTCATTTATTTATTTTCTTTTTATTCCAGTCTACTCTTCTTCCCCATCGCCTAACCACTTGATTCAGCCTCGAAACAAGCGATAAACGTTTAGTCACCAGGGGAGTACTTGTTATGGAGGGACAATGAATTGTTTAGTGTTCATTACAAATAACCGTTCAGAAAACGTTGATAGATCAAAAATATTTTGAAATACAAATCTCTTATACCAAATCTCGTATATTCGTTTATCCTGGACGCTTCTTGTGATGTAACAATAGGTATCAGGTATTTATAGGCCGATTGTACGAGTTTACACGAACAATTTTTATCATAATCTTTCTTTACATTTATTTTTTCTCGTAAATGGATTTATAATGACATAATGATGTTTAATTGATTATTTAGTTTTAAATGAAAGCGCATACGTAAAACTATAGCAATCAGAAAATTCTAAAGTGGTGGCGACGCTTGGAGCTTTGTTGCGTGGGTCCCTGCAAGATGGCCTTGAACACGCATGAGCCTCCAGTCCGTGTGAATATCTATTCGTTGCGAGTTTATTTTTGGAGATACAGACTTGTAACTGCTCATGTATTATCACCGAACCCTAAACATACTTTTATGATGAATTTGTCAACATCGAATCATGTCTACTATATTTTATGGGAAAGAAATGTGAAAAGTCGCATAATTATTTTTTCTTCGTCTTTCATATCATAAATCTTTCACTTTGGTATAAAACTGTTATAATAAGACACTTATCTTCCTGTGATCCATTTCAATAGGTAATGTCAAAATATAATGCATCTTATTAGCTCCTGTGAAGCTAGAGTGCAGAAGGGTGAAAATTGCTGACACAGTGGCAGTGGGACTTGGGGTTCTGGCCTTGCGCACAGCCCAAATTTTTCACCGCGGAAGTTCATATTCACGTGGGTAATTCTACTCTCATTTACGAATATGAAACTGACCATAACTCATTTTCGACCACTCCGACTCAAAATCTCCGACCCCCCCCCCCACCTTAACTTGTCTTACTTTGGACAGTTTTGATTTTTTTCTTAATATCTCTGAATATTTGCTCTAGGAAAACAATATTAGTTTCTCTGTGTAGCAATGACATTTAGCTCAAGTGGCCATGTAAAGACAAAAATATAGGAGGCAACACTGCAGTTCTTGAGGATATTGGCTGGCTTTCTACAATGATTTTTAGCCTTGTGTACCTATGAACGTTATATTTGCCTTATTTCCTGATTATTTTGACCACTGTATATTTTGGACATGTACAAAAAAAGAAAATTGTAACACTTGAGTTGTCTAGGACATTTATTTAGCCTATTGACATTGAGGTTGAGAGTAGTGTGTGTGTGTGTGTGTGTGTGTGTGTGTGTGGTGTGTGTGTGTGTGTGTGTGTGTGTGTGGTGTGTGTGTGTGTGTGTGTGTGTGTGTGTGTGTGTGTGTGTGTGTGTGTGTGTGTGTGTGTGTGTGTGTGTGTGTGTGTGTGTATGTGTGTGTGTGTATGTGTGCATGTGTTGTGTGTGTGTGTATGTATGTATGTATTATATATATATATATATATATATATATATATATATATATATATATATAT
>NW_020869393.1:40000-42500 GCF_003789085.1 Penaeus vannamei | reverse complement strand
GTATTGCGAAGATATTCATTCTCATTCATACCTCTTCAAAGCTGCTCAAGAGCAATTATATTTTAGTTATTAACTGATTGATTAATTTGTTTATCGTTAATATTGTTCATGTTATTTCGTATCCAGACCAAAAAAGCTGGTTGGAAGAGACCCCAGCTGAAGAAGACTGCAAAAGCAAAGCCCAAAGCTGTGCAGCCAGCAAAGAAGAAGGTGCCGTCTGGAAAGAAAGATGAAGCACCTCAAGAAGGGAAGAAAGAGAAAGGTAGAGAATCCAGATCTTGTTGTTGCATTAGTTGCAGTAATTGTCAGTAGGAGAATATGATTTTTATGCAGATGTTTTGTTGATCAGAAAAGAAATAATAACTGCATTTTGTTTAAAAGTTTCAGGATAGAATTTCCGGGTTTAACAGATAGTTTCTAAGGGATGACAAATGTTTAAGTGGTTTCGATTATGATTGATTAATGTTTAGCAAGGCTTGGTAGATATGTACTAAGAGATGATAAATGTTTACCTCGGTTTGATAAATTACGTGATTGTCTAGTGTCTAAATAGTGATTATCAAATCATAGTAGTAATGTAATAGTAGTAGTAGTAGTAATTTGTTATACTGTGAAAAAGTCCCTTAAACAGCAGTTTCAGTAGCCTGTTTTTTTGGCAGCTGACAACCCAATGGTGCAAGTTCCACGGGTGGAAGATTTGGAGGAAAAACAGGCAGAAGAGAAAGAGGAAACAGATGATGACGAATCTGCCTCTCATTCTGATGAGTCGGTAGCTGAAGAGGCAGACACTGAGTCGCATAAGGATGACAAGGTAAATCTACATCTAATACATGTACAGATGTGATTTTTATTATTATTATTTTTCATCCTCATCACTTATGTTTGAATCACATTTAGTTAGTATTGTATCATTTTTAGCATTTGTCTTTCAATATATTTTTAAAGCATTTTGCACACTGATGATGGAATGGAATAGCTTAACCCACTCACGCCGGGTACATTTTGTAGCCAAAATAAAAAAAATCCGGGCGGCTACAAAAATCGGCGGGCGGAGCTTCCCCGGAGTTTGTCCGCCCGCCCAGCTGTGCGCCGCTGCTGCGTTGGAGCGCAGCCCCGATACAGCGTCATACTGGCGGGACGCCCGGCAATGTTTATTTTTTCCGGTGTCTCATATATGTGACACCCGGCACGATTGGGTTAATGTAAGGTAACTTCATCATCTAATCCACCAGACTGCTGTTGACGATGATGCGGAGTGGGAGAGGTTACAAAGAGGGCTAACCAAACGAGAGAAAGCGCTGGAAGGAAAGTCGAAGATGTCCCACACGGTGCACTGCCCATATTTCCCAGAGGACAAACAGGAATATTGGTGGACCTATGTGTGTGATCGCAAGAAGCACATGCTCATCACAGCCCCATATTTGGTGAGAATGCAATCTCGCCTATTTTTAGATGGGTTACTTAATTTTTTTGGGGGGGGGGATGGGAGGATCTGGGTATTGAAACTGTGAGTATGTATGTGGCAGCTTTCTGTGAAGGAATAAGTAAGTAAGGGCTGTAAAGGAATAGTGAGAACAAGAAAAGGATGCAGACAGTATGAGAGATAGAATGGAAAGAAATAGAAAGTTTAAGTAACTAGTATAAGGTGAGTAGATGTGGAATTAAAACAAATCCAATACTCATTTGGTAAATACTATTCTGTGGACTATATATATGACCCCATGCAAAGTCACAGCTAAAAGGATGACAAGAATAACCAGAATTTCCTTCTTCCTTAAATTGGGTTACATAGTTGTCTGTGAAAAGGAATACAATATGTATTTTTCCTTTAGATTTAAGTAAAACAGATTTTTTAGTATATTTACTATTTGATGATTACCAAGGAAAGGTCCATGTGGCAAAAGCTATTATGGATGTACGTTTCATACCATAATCACATATATTTGTTGATAGGTGGTCCACAGACACAACCCAGTCTCCCAATTTTTTGCATAATGTTGTCCACCTTCCACTTTTTTAGTTATTATATTTTTTCTTTTTTTGTGTGTGCGCCATAATGCGTAACAGTAGTTTTTGTTTTTGATCAATGATTCTGTGACCTAAAATAAAGTTATTACGTTTCTGAATAATGGTAACATTCATTCTTGCATACAAAGGTGTGCATGTCTTTGATGCGAAAAGCACCACATTAATTTTATTTGATAAACCTTATAAGGAATATTGTAGTTGATAGTGATAAAATGAAAATGAAAAGAAAAGATATTTTTATACATAATAGATAGGCCTTGAAATTCTGTATTTGAATATTTTATTCTGTATCTATTTATTTTTATTGAAAAATGTGATTTTTATATGTTTATTTATAACCGGTTATTAGGGAAATGCAACGTTTGAAAAGAAGTATGAAATTCCTCAAACCTTGAAATGCAGTGGAGGCAAAAATTCCATATGTGCTTTTCTAGCTCTTGTAATGATATAAAGTTTTCCTGGGTATACTGAG
>NW_020869393.1:10000-20000 GCF_003789085.1 Penaeus vannamei | reverse complement strand
AAGATATAAATCAACAAGGCACGATAAATGATTTCAAGGGTCTTCTGGTTTCGAGTCAAGAAATTTATAAAATTTCTAAATGTTTGTGTCAGGAATATGTCGATATATGCAGTATCATCGAGCGAGCATATCCTACACTAGTAGAGTACAGACAATCTCTGTATTTGCAATACACGGATAGGATTCTGTGTGCTCTGCAAGAATTAAAGGGAGACTGTGTCAAACTGAATGATGAATGCTTATTTTTGAATGAATTTTTAATGGACATTCTCAACCATTCATTTATTATCAGCGGTTTTAGCCAGTTTCAGTGTGCTTACGTCGAGGCAGAGGATGAAAAGGGGGAAGGAGATGCGCTTTCCCTTTGTAAACGACTTCAAGTATTAAAAGTTTCCCCGACCGGTAAACTTCGAAAACTGACGTTAAACGTTTTGCCCGATGAAGCTGAGGATATAACTATATATTATTCAGGTTTTTGGCCAAAGTGGATTAAAGATCTTTTTTCTTTAAATTCGAAGGCTTCCCCACAAAGTTCCGAGTCTGAAGCATCTATTCTGAGAAGCTGTTCAGATTCTGTACATTCGAAGAAAATTTTTGATTATTCCATGAAGGCCGAAGAGAAGAAGAGGGAGGCCGAAGAGAAGAGGAAGGCCGAAGACACCATACAAGATTCTAAGCTAACAACTGAACACGTAAGCTTTTGGCCACACTGGATTAAGTACCTGTTTTCTATACACACTAAGCCATCTGAAAATTCCCCGAAAAGCGAAGCGTCAACTTCTTCGGCAAATGATTCCAAGTCAACTGGCTGGATAAAATGGATTCAGAATATCTTTTTCTATATCGAAGAAAGTGTCTTCCCACGATTCTCCACAGGCAACGTCTGAAAAATTCCTGAAAAGTGAAGCTTCCCTTAGTCCTTCGGTACAAGATCCTAAGCCAGCCGCATCTGATGATGTCCTTCCAGCATCTGAGTCTGTCGGCTTTTGGAAAAAGTTGAATCGAAAGCTCTTTCATAGAAAATCGAAGAAGTGGCTTCCCAGTCAGCCGCATCTGAGTCTGTCGGCTTTTGGAAAAAGTTGAATCGAAAACTCTTTCATAGAAAATCGAAGAAAGTGGCTTCCCAGTCAGCCGCATCTGAGTCTGTCGGCTTTTGGAAAAAGTTGAATCGAAAACTCTTTCATAGAAAATCGAAGAAAGTGGCTTCCCAGTCAGCCGCATCTGAGTCTGTCGGCTTTTGGAAAAAGCGGTTGACGCCTAGAAAATCGAAGGAAGTGGCTTCCCAGTCAGCCGCATCTGAGTCTGTCGCTTTTGGAAAAAGCGATTGACGCCTAGAAAATCGAAGAAAGTGGCTTCCCAGTCAGCCGCATCTGAGTCTGTCGGCTTTTGGAAAAAGCGATTGACGCCTAGAAAATCGAAGAAAGTGGCTTCCCAGTCAGCCGCATCTGAGTCTGTCGGCTTTTGGAAAAAGCGATGACGCCTAGAAAATCGAAGAAAGTGGCTTCCCAGTCAGCCGCATCTGAGTCTGTCGGCTTTTGGAAAAAGTTGAATGAAATCATAGAAAATCGAAGAAAGTGGCTTCCCAGTCAGCCGCATCTGAGTCTGTCGGCTTTTGGAAAAAGCGAGTGACGCCTAGAAAATCGAAGGAAGTGGCTTCCCAGTCAGCCGCATCTGAGTCTGTCGGCTTTTGGAAAAAGCGATTGACGCCTAGAAAATCGAAGAAAGTGGCTTCCCAGTCAGCCGCATCTGAGTCTGTCGGCTTTTGGAAAAAGCTGACGCCTAGAAAATCGAAGAAAGTGGCTTCCCAGTCAGCCGCATCTGAGTCTGTCGGCTTTTGGAAAAAGTTGAATCGAAAACTCTTTCATAGAAAATCGAAGAAGTGGCTTCCCAGTCAGCCGCATCTGAGTCTGTCGGCTTTTGGAAAAAGCGAGTGACGCCTAGAAAATCGAAGGAAGTGGCTTCCCAGTCAGCCGCATCTGAGTCTGTCGGCTTTTGGAAAAAGCGATTGACGGCTAGAAAATCGAAGGAAGTGGCTTCCCAGTCAGCCGCATCTGAGTCTGTCGGCTTTTGGAAAAAGCGAGTGACGCCTAGAAAATCGAAGAAAGTGGCTTCCCAGTCAGCCGCATCTGAGTCTGTCGGCTTTTGGAAAAAGTTGAATCGAAAACTCTTTCATAGAAAATCGAAGAAAGTGGCTTCCCAGTCAGCCGCATCTGAGTCTGTCGGCTTTTGGAAAAAGCGAGTGACGCCTAGAAAATCGAAGGAAGTGGCTTCCCAGTCAGCCGCATCTGAGTCTGTCGGCTTTTGAAAAAGCGATTGACGGCTAGAAAATCGAAGAAGTGGCTTCCCAGTCAGCCGCATCTGAGTCTGTCGGCTTTTGGAAAAAGCGGTTGACGCCTAGAAAATCGAAGAAAGTGGCTTCTCAGGAGGGAAGTTCTAGGACAAAGTGGAATCCTTCAGACCAAGAGTCTAAGCCAACAACAGCTTCTCAAGAACGGAGCTTTTGGCCAAAATCGAATTCTTCAGTACAGGATTCTGGGCCAGAAAAAAGGGGTTTCCTAGACTGGCTTAAGAGGCTCTTCCACCGCCATTCGAAGCCAGCAGACACTTCTCAGCACCAAAGCTTCTGGCCAAAATCGACTGATCAGGAAAGCCTCAATCTGCAATGGTGCTGCAGTGAAGTTGCGAAGTTTGTTAAAAAACATAGCTGTCAAATGCAGCAGTGAACTTGCGAGGACGACAAGAGTATTTGAAAAGGTCATATCACACACACACACACACACACTTCTCTCGCATCACTCACACTGGTCATATTATCGCGAAGACGAAGGCTTCTGATGTCGTATCTAAAAAGAGAGGAAAAATGTATCATATTAATGGCAAAAACACACACATACAAGAACGTGGATTGAGAAGCTTTCATATAACGACTGAAAATTCCTGAAAAGTAAAGCTTCACAGGCTATAAATACGAAATCGACTTATCAGGAAAGCCTCAATCTGCAATTGTGCTGTAGTGTTCTGTACTACAGAAGATAACTCAAAACAATTGTGTAATTGCGAGGTGATAAATGTGTTGGGCTTCCTCCAATCAACCCCTTCTCTTCTCTCGTCGGTGGTGATGTTAATGAGACAACCAATTTTTCCTCCTTTCAATAATGTGGATTATATATATTATATATATATATATATATATTATATATATATATATAATATATTAATATTATATATATATATATATATATATAATATATATATATATATATATATATATATACTATATCATCTGAAAATTTTCACTTCTTCGGCAAATGCCAATTAATATCTGGGGTAGTATATATATATATATATATATATATATATATATATATATATATATATATATATATATATATATATATATATATACAGACTAAGCCATCATCTGAAAATTCCCCGAAAAGCGAAGCGTCAACTTCTTCGGCAAATGATTCCAAGTCAACTGGCTGGATAAAATGGATTCAGAATATCTTTTCTATAAGATCGAAGAAAGTGTCTTCCCACGATTCTCCACAGGCAACGTCTGAAAAATTCCTGAAAAGTGAAGCTTCCCTTAGTCCTTCGGTACAAGATCCTAAGCCAGCCGCATCTGATGATGTCCTTCCAGCATCTGAGTCTGTCGGCTTTTGGAAAAAGTTGAATCGAAAACTCTTTCATAGAAAATCGAAGAAAGTGGCTTCCCAGTCAGCCGCATCTGATTCTGTCGGCTTTTGGAAAAAGTTGAATCGAAAGCTCTTTGATAGAAATCCAGTCAGCCGCATCTGATATCCTTCCAGCATCTGAGTCTGTCGGCTTTTGGAAAAAGCGATTGACGCCTAGAAAATCGAAGAAAGTGGCTTCTCAGTCAGCCGCATCTGAGTCTAAAAAGCACGCCTAGAAATCGAAGAAAGTGGCTTCCCAGTCACGCAGTCTGTCGGCTTTGAAAAAGCGATTGACCCTAGAAAATCGAAGAAGTGGCTTCCCAGTCAGCCGCATCTGAGTCTGTCGGCTTTTGAAAAACGATTGACGGCTAGAAAATCCAGTGGAGTCAGCCGCATCTGAGTCTGTCGGCTTTTGGAAAAAGTTGAATCGAAAACTTTCATAGAAAATCGAAGAAAGTGGCTTCCCAGTCAGCCGCATCTGAGTCTGTCGCTTTTGGAAAAAGTTGAAAACTCGAAAATCAAAGAAAGTGGCTTCCCAGTAGTGAGTCTGTCGACACGCCTAGAAAATCGAAGAAAGTGGCTTCCCAGTCAGCCGCATCTGAGTCTGTCGGCTTTTGGAAAAAGCGATTGACGCCTAGAAAATCGAAGAAAGTGGCTTCCCAGTCAGCCGCATCTGAGTCTGTCGGCTTTTGGAAAAAGTTGAATCGAAAACTCTTTCATAGAAAATCGAAGAAAGTGGCTTCCCAGTCAGCCGCATCTGAGTCTGTCGGCTTTTGGAAAAAGTTGAATCGAAAGCTCTTTCATAGAAAATCGAAGAAGTGGCTTCCCAGTCAGCCGCATCTGAGTCTGTCGGCTTTTGGAAAAAGCGATTGACCTAGAAAATCGAAGAAAGTGGCTTCCCAGTCAGCCGCATCTGAGTCTGTCGGCTTTTGGGAAAAAGCGTTGACGCTAGATCGAAGAAAAGTGGCTTCCCAGTCAGCCGCATCTGAGTCTGTCGGCTTTTGGAAAAAGTTGATCGAAAAGAAAATCGAAAAAGTGGCTTCCCAGTCAGCCGCATCTGAGTCTGTCGGCTTTTGGAAAAAGCGATTGACGCCTAGAAAATCGAAGAAAGTGGCTTCCCAGTCAGCCGCATCTGAGTCTGTCGGCTTTTGGAAAAAGTTGAATCGAAAACTCTTTCATAGAAAATCGAAGAAAGTGGCTTCCCAGTCAGCCGCATCTGAGTCTGTCGGCTTTTGGAAAAAGCGAGTGACGCCTAGAAAATCGAAGAAAGTGGCTTCCCAGTCAGCCGCATCTGAGTCTGTCGGCTTTTGGAAAAAGCGTTGACGCCTAGAAAATCGAAGAAAGTGGCTTCCCAGTCAGCCGCATCTGAGTCTGTCGGCTTTTGGAAAAAGCGATTGACGCCTAGAAAATCGAAGAAAGTGGCTTCCCAGTCAGCCGCATCTGAGTCTGTCGGCTTTTGGAAAAATTGACGAAAATCGAAGAAAGTGGCTTCCCAGTCAGCCGCATCTGAGTCTGTCGGCTTTTGGAAAAAGCGATGACGCCTAGAAAATCGAAGAAAGTGGCTTCCCAGTCAGCCGCATCTGAGTCTGTCGGCTTTTGGAAAAAGTTGAATCGAAAACTCTTTCATAGAAAATCGAAGGAAGTGGCTTCCCAGTCAGCCGCATCTGAGTCTGTCGGCTTTTGGAAAAAGTTGAATCGAAAACTCTTGATAGAAAATCGAAGAAAGTGGCTTCCCAGTCAGCGCATCTGAGTCTGTCGGCTTTTGGAAAAAGCGATTGACGGCTAGAAAATCGAAGAAAGTGGCTTCCCAGTCAGCGCATCTGAGTCTGTCGGCTTTTGGAAAAAGCGATTGACGGCTAGAAAATCGAAGAAAGTGGCTTCCCAGTCAGCCGCATCTGAGTCTGTCGGCTTTTGGAAAAAGCGATTGACGCCTAGAAAATCGAAGAAAGTGGCTTCCCAGTCAGCGCATCTGAGTCTGTCGGCTTTTGGAAAAAGTTGAATCGAAAACTCTTTATAAAAATCGAAGAAAGTGGCTTCCCAGTCAGCCGCATCTGAGTCTGTCGGCTTTTGGAAAAAGCGATTGACGCCTAGAAAATCGAAGAAAGTGGCTTCCAGTCAGCCGCATCTGAGTCTGTCGGCTTTTGGAAAAAGTTGAATCGAAAACTCTTTGATAGAAAATCGAAGAAAGTGGCTTCCCAGTCAGCCGCATCTGAGTCTGTCGGCTTTTGGAAAAAGCGATTGACGCCTAGAAAATCGAAGAAAGTGGCTTCCCAGTCAGCCGCATCTGAGTCTGTCGGCTTTTGGAAAAAGTTGAATCGCATAGAAAATCGAAGGAAGTGGCTTCCCAGTCAGCCGCATCTGAGTCTGTCGGCTTTTGGAAAAAGCGTTGACCTAGAAAATCGAAGAAAGTGGCTTCCCAGTCAGCCGCATCTGAGTCTGTCGGCTTTTGGAAAAAGCGATTGACGCCTAGAAAATCGAAGAAAGTGGCTTCCCAGTCAGCCGCATCTGAGTCTGTCGGCTTTTGGAAAAAGCGATTGACGCCTAGAAAATCGAAGAAAGTGGCTTCCCAGTCAGCCGCATCTGAGTCTGTCGGCTTTTTGGAAAAAGCGGTTGACGCCTAGAAAATCGAAGAAAGTGGCTTCCCAGTCAGCCGCATCTGAGTCTGTCGGCTTTTGGAAAAAGCGATTGACGCCTAGAAAATCGAAGAAAGTGGCTTCCCAGTCAGCCGCATCTGAGTCTGTCGGCTTTTGGAAAAAGTTGAATCGAAAACTCTTTCATAGAAAATCGAAGAAAGTGGCTTCCCAGTCAGCCGCATCTGAGTCTGTCGGCTTTTGGAAAAAGCGGTTGACGCCTAGAAAATCGAAGAAAGTGGCTTCCCAGTCAGCCGCATCTGAGTCTGTCGGCTTTTGGAAAAAGCGATTGCCATAGAAAATCGAAGAAAGTGGCTTCCCAGTCAGCCGCATCTGAGTCTGTCGGCTTTTGGAAAAAGCTTGACGCCTAGAAAATCGAAGAAAGTGGCTTCCCAGTCAGCCGCATCTGAGTCTGTCGGCTTTTTTTGAAGAAAAGGCTTGACGCCTAGAAAATCGAAGAAAGCTTCCCAGTCAGCCGCATCTGAGTCTGTCGGCTTTTGGAAAAAGTTGAATCGAAACTCTAGAAAATCGAAGAAAGTGGCTTCCCAGTCAGCCGCATCTGAGTCTGTCGGCTTTTGGAAAAAGCGATTGACGCCTAGAAAATCGAAGAAAGTGGCTTCCCAGTCAGCCGCATCTGAGTCTGTCGGCTTTTGGAAAAGTTGAATCGAAAACTCTTTCATAGAAAATCGAAGAAAGTGGCTTCCCAGTCAGCCGCATCTGAGTCTGTCGGCTTTTGGAAAAAGCTTGACGCTAGAAAATCGAAGAAAGTGGCTTCCCAGTCAGCGCATCTGAGTCTGTCGGCTTTTGGAAAAAAATCGATTTAGAAAATCGAAAAAGTGGCTTCCCAGTCAGCCGCATCTGAGTCTGTCGGCTTTTGGAAAAGCGATTGACGCCTAGAAAATCGAAGAAGTGGCTTCCCAGTCAGCCGCATCTGAGTCTGTCGGCTTTTGGAAAAAGCGATTGATAGAAAATCGAAGAAAGTGGCTTCCCAGTCAGCCGCATCTGAGTCTGTCGGCTTTTGGAAAAAGCGTTGACGCCTAGAAAATCGAAGAAAGTGGCTTCCAGTCAGCCGCATCTGAGTCTGTCGGCTTTTGGAAAAGCGTCCTAGAAAATCGAAGAAAGTGGCTTCCCAGTCAGCCGCATCTGAGTCTGTCGGCTTTTGGAAAAAGCGATTGACGCCTAGAAAATCGAAGAAAGTGGCTTCCCAGTCAGCCCGCTCTGAGTCTGTCGGCTTTGGAAAAAGTTGAATCGAAAACTCTTCATAGAAAATCGAAGAAAGTGGCTTCCCAGTCAGCCGCATCTGAGTCTGTCGGCTTTTGGAAAAAGTTGACGCCTAGAAAATCGAAGAAAGTGGCTTCCCAGTCAGCCGCATCTGAGTCTGTCGGCTTTTGGAAAAAGCGAATCGACGCCTAGAAAATCGAAGGAAAGTGGCTTCCCAGTCAGCCGCATCTGAGTCTGTCGGCTTTTGGAAAAAAGCGTTGACGCCTAGAAAATCGAAGAAAGTGGCTTCCCAGTCAGCCGCATCTGAGTCTGTCGGCTTTTGGAAAAAAGAATTGACGCCTAGAAAAATCGAAGAAAGTGGCTTCCCAGTCAGCCGCATCTGAGTCTGTCGGCTTTTGGAAAAATCTAGAAAATCGAAGAATCCCAGTCAGCCGCATCTGAGTCTGTCGGCTTTTGGAAAAAGCGATTGACGCCTAGAAAATCGAAAAAGTGGCTTCCCAGTCAGCCGCATCTGAGTCTGTCGGCTTTTGGAAAAAGTTGAATCGAAAACTCTTTCATAGAAAATCGAAGAAAGTGGCTTCCCAGTCAGCCGCATCTGAGTCTGTCGGCTTTTGGAAAAAGCGATTGACGCCTAGAAAATCGAAGAAAGTGGCTTCCCAGTCAGCCGCATCTGAGTCTGTCGGCTTTTGGAAAAAGTTGAATCGAAAACTCTTTCATAGAAAATCGAAGAAAGTGGCTTTCCCAGTCAGCCGCATCTGAGTCTGTCGGCTTTTGGAAAAAGCGATTGACGCCTAGAAAATCGAAGAAAGTGGCTTCCCAGTCAGCCGCATCTGAGTCTGTCGGCTTTTTGAAAAAGTTGAATCGAAAACTCTTTATAGAAAATCGAAGAAAGTGGCTTCCCAGTCAGCCGCATCTGAGTCTGTCGGCTTTTGGAAAAAGCGATTGACGCTAGAAAATCGAAGAAAGTGGCTTCCCAGTCAGCCGCATCTGAGTCTGTCGGCTTTTGGAAAAGCGATTGACGCCTAGAAAATCGAAGAAAGTGGCTTCCCAGTCAGCCGCATCTGAGTCTGTCGGCTTTTGGAAAAATTGACGCCTAGAAAATCGAAGAAAGTGGCTTCCCAGTCAGCCGCATCTGAGTCTGTCGCTTTTGGAAAAAGCGATTGACGCCTAGAAAATCGAAGAAAGTGGCTTCCAGTCAGCCGCATCTGAGTCTGTCGGCTTTTGGAAAAAGTTGATCGCTAGAAAATCGAAGAAAGTGGCTTCCCAGTCAGCCGCATCTGAGTCTGTCGGCTTTTGGAAAAAGCGATTGACGCTAGAAAATCGAAGAAAGTGGCTTCCCAGTCAGCCGCATCTGAGTCTGTCGGCTTTTGGAAAAAGCGATGACGCCTAGAAAATCGAAGAAAGTGGCTTCCCAGTCAGCCGCATCTGAGTCTGTCGCTTTGGAAAAAGGCTAGAAAATCGAAGGAAGTGGCTTCCCAGTCAGCGCATCTGAGTCTGTCGGCTTTTGGAAAAAGCGATTGAACGCTAGAAAATCGAAGAAAGTGGCTTCCCAGTCAGCCGCATCTGAGTCTGTCGGCTTTTGGAAAAAAGCGATTGACGCCTAGAAAATCGAAGAAAGTGGCTTCCCAGTCAGCCGCATCTGAGTCTGTCGGCTTTTGGAAAAAGCGAATCGACTCCTAGAAAATCGAAGAAAGTGGTTCCCAGTCAGCCGCATCTGAGTCTGTCGGCTTTTGGAAAAAAGCGATTGACGCCTAGAAAATCGAAGAAAGTGGCTTCCCAGTCAGCCGCATCTGAGTCTGTCGGCTTTTGGAAAAAGTTGAATCGAAAACTCTTTCATAGAAAATCGAAGGAAGTGGCTTCCCAGTCAGCCGCATCTGAGTCTGTCGGCTTTGGAAAAAGTTGAATCGAAACTTTGATAGAAAATCGAAGAAAGTGGCTTCCCAGTCAGCCGCATCTGAGTCTGTCGGCTTTTGGAAAAAGCGAATTGACGCCTAGAAAATCGAAGAAAGTGGCTTCCCAGTCAGCTGCATCTGAGTCTGTCGGCTTTTGGAAAAAGCGTTGACGCCTAGAAATCGAAGAAAGTGGCTTCCCATCAGCCGCATCTGAGTCTGTCGGCTTTTGGAAAAAGCGATGACGGAAAATCGAAGAAAAGGGCTTCCCAGTCAGCCGCATCTGAGTCTGTCGGCTTTTGGAAAAGCGATTGACGCCTAGAAAATCGAAGAAAGTGGCTTCCCAGTCAGCCGCATCGAGTCTGTCGCTTTTTGGAAAAAGCGTTGACGCCTAGAAAATCGAAAAGTGGCTTCCCAGTCAGCCGCATCTGAGTCTGTCGGCTTTTGAAAAAGCGATTGACGCTAGAAATCGAAGGAAGTGGCTCCCAGTCAGCCGCATCTGAGTCTGTCGGCTTTTGGAAAAAGCATTGACGGCTAGAAAATCGAAGAAGTGGCTTCCCAGTCAGCCGCATCTGAGTCTGTC
>NW_020869393.1:0-2500 GCF_003789085.1 Penaeus vannamei | reverse complement strand
GGATAAATGATGATTGCAATTCGCCATACTCCGATAAATGCAACTGTAGGAGAATTGCTTAGTATGCAAATTTTCAGGCTGATGTGTACTTACTTCCTTGCGAAAGGTAAACGTTATTTTTCCGGAATCAAAATTCTAATGGCAAAGAGTGCAGTTTCTGTTAAAGTAATTAAAAAACGTTTTTTTTTCGCTTTAGTTGTTTAAAAGAACCTTAAATTAGTGCGAGATATAACAAAGGTAGGCACTTATGGCACGGTTAAGCCTGCAGGAGTGTATAGAAAATGCGCAGGCAGTGTTTCAGGGACCACACAGGGCGTAAACAGGGTAGGGCAGAATACGGGAACAGCGGAGGTAGTTGAAGGCAGCCGAGACCAGCTGGTTGGATATCTTTTGTCGGATTGTCGGATTGTCGGATGGATGCTCGTGTGTGGTTTTGGAACGAGTCGCAATTCTTCCTTTGTTGTGGCACTTGTCGCGGAGATATGCAAATGGATTTTTTACTGGAAGGGATATTGTATAAATCACTGCATAAATAAGAACATGCCTATCTGCTATGCTGCTGTTTTAGGTATTTCAGTGATTGTCGGAGACAAATCGGCAGTCTTTCTATATCCTGGATAAGTGCATTGAAGAATGTTTCAGTTCTCCAGGAACATTGTCAAAAAAAAAAAAAAAAAAAAAAAAAAAAAAAAAAAAAAGTTGAATTTTCATTTCTATAAAATCTAGCAAATCTATAGTTGCTGTTGCTTTGTTTGTTGTTTGTATGCATCATTTAGGGATGCTAAATGAATCTTTAAAGAATATGCATATTTATATTTATCTGTACCCATGTGTTTTGTTTTGTTTGGAAAAGCAGCGTTAGTATAGTTTTGAATGCTTATAAAACTTTGATATACTCTCTCTCTCTCTCTCTCACTTTCTCTCTCTCTCTGTCTCTTTCTCTCTCTCCTCCTCCCTCCCTCTCTCTCTCCCTTTCACACACACACACACACACACACACACTCTCTCTCTCTCTCTCTCTCTCTCACTCTTCTCTCTCTCTCTCTCTCTCTCTCTCTCTCTCTCTCTCTCTCTCTCTCTCTCTCTCTCTCTCTCTTCTCTCTCTCTCTCTCTCTCTCTCAGATAATCAATGTAATATTTTGATAAGGATAAAAAAAAAAAGCTTACACTTTTGGTGATGATGATGACAATGATGATAACTGGTTTTGATAATATTGATGATAATGATGACGATGATCATACTGATGTTTAGTAGCAAAACGGTTCTATTTCATTATCATCAGTAAATTCAAACACTGGTTACGTTTTCTTTGCATAATTATAAACTTTCAGTCTGCAAAATATTTAATCTTCTACTTCTTTATATAATGATGATAATAACATTGATAATGATAATAACAATAAATGATAATGATAATAATTATTGTTATTATTATTATCATAATTACTGTTTATTATTATTATCATAATTACTTATTATTATTATTATCATAATTATTTGTTATTATTATTACTATTTATCATTATCAATATCTGCATTATTACTATTTTTGTTATCATTATCATTATCATTATTATTGTTATTATCATTATTATTTTATGTGTTTTCATTATTACCATTATTATTAGTATTATTGTTGTTATTATTATACTTGCCATTATTATTATTATTATCACATTATAATTATGATAATTGTTATCATTATTACCATTATTATTGTTATTATTTTCATTGTTGTTATATTATGATTTTTATTATAATTATTGATGTTATTATCATTACTATTATTATTATTAATGTAATATTATTGTTATCATTATTTTATTTCAATGTTATTATCATTATTGCAAGGGGAAGGAAGAGACACAAGGGAGTAAGGATGGTGAGTGGGAGAAGGAAATACAGAAGGATGGGAAGGAAGTAAAGGAAATGGAAGATGAAGTAGGAAAGGAAAGTGGAAGTGGAAGACAAGAAGAGAAGACATGGAAAGATGGTAAAAAGAGAGGATAAAGAGTAGAGAGAGAAAAAAGGGAAAGAATGATGGAGTTAGAGGAGAAGGAAAGAGAGAAGGGCATGGGAGAAAAGGAGGAGAGGCGAAGGAAAGGGGAAGGGAGAAAGGGGAAGGGAAAGAGAAGGAGAAAGGAGAAAGGAGAAGAGAGAGATTTACAGATATTTATTGTCTCTATTCTCATCTTTATAAATAATCAGCTCTATGAAGGAACGCCAACTGGGAGAGAACGAAGGAGACGAAAGGGGTGGAGAGAGAAAGGACGAAAAGAACGGGGAAGAGAGGGATTGGAGAAGATGGGAAGGACAAAGAGTGAAAGAAGGAATAGTTTAGTAAAAAAAAGATGGAGGAAATACAAGGGAGAGGGAAATAAAGGGGAAAAGAAGTAACGAAATAGGGGAAAGGACGAAGAGAATTTAAGTAGGAAAGGGAAGGAGAGAGGGAATGAAGGAAATAAAAAGGGGGGAGGGGGGAAAGGGGAGGAAAAGGAG
>NW_020869392.1:188756-208085 GCF_003789085.1 Penaeus vannamei | reverse complement strand
CAATCGATGGGGTCAAGACCAGAGCTTTCGCCGACTTGCGTTTTCGGTTTTAAGATTTCGTTGTGTAGTTTTATTTCCCCCGTTTGCGGAGGTTTTTAATCCCGTGCAGGTTTGGAAAATAAAGTCAAGGAATAAATTGATTAGTGAGGAAAAAATCTCTCTCTTCTCCTCTCCTCCTCCTCTCTCTCCTCTCTCCTCCTCTCCCTCTCTCTCTCTCTCTCTCTCTCTCTCTCTCTCCTGTACATATATTAATAATATATATAATATATATAAATTATATATATAATAATATATATATATATATATAATATATCACCCCATTCATCCATCCGAGAGAGTGAGGAGTAGAGGATAGAAAATTTGAAGACAGGGAGAAAGGAGGAAGAATGAGAGGAAGGGAGGAGAAGAAGAAGAAGAGCATTGGAAGGAAGAAAAAGAGAGGCGGAGGAAGAGGAAGAGGAACAGAAGACAGAGAGCTGGAACTAAAGTCTTAATGATAAGCAGAGCATTGCCTGATGTCGCTGTAGTGACAAAGAACAAGAACAAAGAAATGTTCACCAAAGAAAAATCGGACAACTGAAGACCCATTTTTTGCACCTAAGAACGAGGGCGAACAAACGCAGCGAGAATATCCAATTTCAAAAGAATAAAAAAGACAGTAATGAGAAAAAGAAACGTAAGAAAGGAACGCAAAAGAAGATAGAGAAAAAATGAGCAGAAAAAAAGAAAAACGAAAAAGGAAAAGAAATGAAAATAACATTGAAAAAGTGGCTCCCAGACTGGAGTTGCAACAGTGTAGTCAGAAAGCAGAATCCCTCTTCTCTCTCTCTCTCTCTCTCTCTCTCTCTCTCCTCTCTCTCTCTCTCTCTCTCTCTCTCTCTCTCTCTCTCTCTCTCTTCTCTCTCTCTCTCTCTCTCTCTCTCTCTCTCTCTCTCTCTCTCTCTCTCTCTCTCTCTCTCTGCAAACAAAAACAATTAAGTTAATAAATGATAAAAAGTAATGAAAAACAAGATCGCCAAATTGGGACGAATTTTCCTGGAATTGTTGAAGGAAAATTATGTGCGTTGTATGTTGGTGGGATATTGTTGTTATTGAAATTGACATTACTGCAATTGTTACTGTTGTTGTCGTCTTTGTTACTGTTGTTATTATCCGGTTTGTTTGTATCGTTGTTATCATTATTATTATTAGGTTCTTATTAACCTTGTTATCATTATTATTATCAGTTTGTTATCATTATTATTATTATCATTGGTATAGTTATTGATATTGCTACTACTGTTATTATTATTATGTTATAATTACTTAAATATTATTATTATTTATTATTATTATTATTATTATTATTATTATTATTATGTTATTGCTATTGTTATTATCATTATTATTTTTAATTATTTATTATCATCATCAGTGTATTAATAGTATATTATTTTATTATTTATTATTATTTATTATTAGTATTTTTTATTGTTATTATTATTTTTTTTTAATTGTTACGAGCGGTCCTCTTTTCTCCCTTCTTCCCCTCTTCCTTCTGCCTTTCAACTGCTCTCTCCCTTTCTCTTTCCCTCTTTACTACTCCACTCCTCCCCTCCCACTTGAAGTACTAGATCTAGCCCGCCCACATCCCTCCTCTTTCCAACCTCCTTCTTTCCCTTATCCCTTTCCCCACCTCTCCCATCTTTGTTTTTGTTTTGTCTCTCCCTTCCCTTTCCCTTTCCCCTGACTCATCCCTTTTTCCTCTCCAAGTCCCCTCCATTTCCCTTTCCGTCTGCTCATTCTCTTTAGGTCCCCCCTTCCCCTCCCTTTCTCACTCTTCCCCTTTTATCCGCCCTTGCCTTCCCCCTTTTCCTCTCCTCTCTTACGTCTTAATCTCCCCCCTTCGAATAGTCGTGTAAATATTTTTTTTTGTGCATAAACTGACGGTCTAATTAATCCAGAGCAGTGTACTTGCCTCGAGGAAGAAGAAGGATGGTAATGATAATCATGATGATGGTAATAAGAATAATGACAGTGATAATAAGATTAGAATAGGATTATAGGATTTTCATGTAGATCTCTCTCTCTATCTATCTATCTATCTATGCATCTTTGTATCTATCTACCTATCTCTTCTCTTTTCTCTCTCTCTCTCTCTCTCTCTCTCTTCTCTCTCTCTCTCTCTCTCTCTCTCTCTCTCTCTCTCTCTCTCTCTCTCATCAATATTATTTTATTATTAATTTTTACTACTATTTTTTTGTAATTGTTAGAATTATCTTTTGTCTTTAACCATTATTACTACGATTATCACCATCATTATTGTTTATTATCTGTTGCATGTAGCGATCGCAGTGGTATTTTTTTTTTCTAGATGTAACAGGCTGTCGCCGGCGGCGTGACTGACAGACTACGTTGCCTAACATAGCTACCCAGTAATCACGAACCCGAAAAAAAATTTATTAAACTGGTTTACCATTTGCGAAAGACTTGCTCACCTGTGTTGCATTTAGTATGTAGACCACGTGCATGATTGATTACCTGGGAGAGTACGTCAGTCAAGGCAGATGGGAATTTTGCATTTTTAGATATTTTTTTGCAGACTTAGAAAGGAAAATGTGTTATAGAGAAATGTATTTTGTGAGTATCGGTGTTTGCAAAGTGTCAGGTAAAACGTACGAAAGGTATATATGTTCGGTCATTCCTCATATTTCCTCATATTTCACCCTCACTGATACGTTTCGTCTGTTTGTCTGTCTGTCTCTGTGTATCTCTCTCTCTCTCTTTCTTTCTTTCTTTCTTTCTTTCTTTCTTTCTTTCTTTATTTATTTATTTATTTATTTATTTCTTTCTCTCTCTCTCTCTCTCTCTCTCTCTCTCTCTCTCTCTCTCTCTCTCTCTCTCTCTCTCTCTCTCTCTCTCTCTCTCTCTCTCTCTCTCTCTCTCTCTCTCTCTCTCTCACTCTCTCTCTTCTCTCTCACACTCACACACACCACACACACACACACACACACACACACACACACACACACACACACACACACACACACACACACACACACACACACACACACACACACACACACACACACTCCTTCCCTCCCTCCCTTTCAACATAACTCCCTCCTTCCTTGCCTCCCTCCCACACTTCCTCACTCACTTCCTCACTCACTCACTTACTCACCCCTTACTCCCTCCGCCACTCACTCACTTACTTACTCACTCACTCACTTACTCACTTACTCACCCCTTACTCCCTCCCGCACTCGCATAGAGAGGCATAGCGGGGTCGCAAAGTTCTTAAGTGTGCATTTGCAACTTGCGAGAGACAGAGGGGGGGAGGGGGAGGGGAGAAGTTGATGAGAGAGAGACAAGAATGCTGTGCTTGCTCTCGAACTTGAGAGTCGCTGTTCTGGTGTTCTTTGAGAGGCGCTTGTGGTGGAGAGAGAAGAATGCTGGTTCGGGAGGATTAGCTTGTGCGTCGTGGTGTTTGTCCGTTGTGGTGTGGTGGGTTGTGTGTGTTGGCTTTGTGTGTGTGGTGTGTGTGGTGAGTGTGTGGTGTGTTGCTGTGTGTGTGTGTGTGTGTGTGTGCATGTGCATGTGTCTGTATCTTCATGTGTGTGTGTGTGTGTGTGTTGTGTGTGTGTGGCTGTGTGCGTGCGTCCATGTGTGTGCTGGTGTGTCTGTATCTTCATGTGTGTGTGTGTGTGCATGTGTCTGTATCTTCATGGTGTGTGTGGTGTGCATGTGCATGTGTCTTGTATCTTCATGGTGGTGTATGTGTGTGCGTGGGTGTGGTGTGCGGTGTGTCTGTGTCTTAACGCATGGCAAGGAGAAACATGCAGAACAGAAAACTTAAAAAGACAAAGTAGAAGACAATTTCGACGCAGTAATTGCGATGCAGAGAAGGCAAGAAGGATCGTAAAACATCGTAAAATATTCATAAATCAATATCTCCTATGATCAATTTTAAATGGTGACGTGAATCTTGTTTTTGTTTGCTGTGTTATCTCATCAATCGTTATCCTTTAAATCATCATCAGATCATCATCGTTAGTCTTTTAATCATCATCATCATCATCATCGTTATCTTCGATTCATCTTCATCATCCATCGTTTATCATTGATCATGACTTCATCATCATCGTTATGATTTATCATCATCAGTTATATCTCATCATTCATCATCATCGTTATCTTTATCATCACCATCATTCTTATCTTTATCCATCACACCATCATCGTTATCTTTATCACACCATCGTTAATCATTATCATCGTTATCTTTATCATCATCATCATCGTTATTTTTATCATTATCATTATTATTATCATTATGATTGATATTAATTATTATCATCATTTGCATCAACATTATCATAGTACTATCATACAATGTTAATTATTATGGTAATTATTTTACTGTTTTTTACGTTCTTTTAGTATTTAGAAAAGGTATTTTTACTCAGTCATTCGCGCGTGTGGAAATTTGTTCGCATTCTGATCATAAGGTCGAACGTCATTATGTGAAGCTATTTCTCGTCACCCTTATTAACTGTAGTTGTTTTTCTCTTGTATTTATCTTTTTTCGTGAAGTAAAGAATAAGGTGTGATTATATTTACTCCTTTCTCTTTCGGTTTCTCCCTCTCTCTCTCTCTATTTGTCTCTCTCTCTCTCTCTCTCTCTCTCTCTCTCTCTCTCTCTCTCTCTCTCTCTCTCTCTCTCTCTCTCTCGTCTCTCTCTCTCTCTCTCTCTCTCTCTCTCTCTCTCTCAAACTCTCAAACCTCTAACTCTCTCTTCTCTCCTCTCTCAATTTTGTCTATTTCTTTATCATCATCATCAAGTTTTTTTTATACAACTGCGATTAATATTTCCATTATTTCTCTGTCTGTCTGCCTCTCTCTCTCTCTCTCTCTCTCTCTCTCTCTCTCTCTCTCTCTCTCTCTCTCTCTCTCTCTCTCTCTCTCTCTCTCTCTCTCTCTCTCTCTCTCTCTCTCTCTCTCTCTTGTATTCTTATCATCATCACATCATCTTTTTTATACAACTGCGATATAATATTTCCATTATTTTTCTGTTCTGTCTGTCTCTCTCTCTCTCTCTCTCTCTCTCTCTCTCTCATCTCTCTCTCTCCTCTCTCTCTCTCTCTCTCTCTCTCTCTCTCTCTCTCTCTCCTCTCTCTCTCCTCTCTCTCTCTCCCTCCCTCCCTCCCTCCCTCCCCTCCCTCCCTCCCTCCCCTCCCTCCCTCCCTCCCTCTTTCTCTCCCTCTATTTTTATTTCTTATCATCATCATCATCATCATTAACATCTTTTTTTATAAAACTGCGATATAATATTTAATCGTGTGTGTTCACGGATCATCCCTCATTAAAAAAAATATAATTTGTTTTGTATAAATTTTAAAGAAGATTATACAGTGAACGAAAAAGCCCATCATTTAGATATTATTTAGTCGGGCTTTAAGAGCTTAAATATTATGAAAAATGGTGATCACGTTATATAATGTTATAGCCTTATTATACATCACTAATGCTTCTCAAATCGTTAATCTTGGATTTTTGGGCACGCAAGGGGATTAATTTTTGGATTATTAGAGAAAAAATGTTTTTTTTTAATTTTAAATAATGGCGATGGCGATCTTCATTTTTTTTTTTTTTTTATGGAATTTGTTTTTCTTTCTTTTGAGAATTCAGTTGTTGGTGTTTTTTTTTATTTCTTAGGAATAGAAAATTGTTTTTTGTGTGTGTTTCTTGATTATGGCCTTAGTCTATTTTTCTTGTTTTTGTTATGTATAGGCCTATATATTTATTTTGTTCTTTCAGTTTTCAGGAGAAAATTCGAGGAAGAGAATTTGATGTGGGAATATTGTGATTAACTTTTCTCTCTCTCTCTTTCTTTTCTTTCTTATATCTCTCTTTCTTTTCTTCTTCTCTCTTCCTCTCTCTTCTCTCTCTTCTCTCTCTCTCTCTCTCTCTCTCTCTCTCTCTCTCTCTCTCTCTTCTCTCTCTCTCTCTCTCTCTCTCTCTCTCTCTCTCTCTCTCTGGTGCGGTGTGTGGGTGTTTGTTTTTTTAGGTTTTGTATCATCAATTTTATTATTATTAATTATTATTATTATTATTATTATTATTATTATTATTATTTTATTTATTATTATTATATTATCATATTATTATATTATATTATTATTATTTATATTATTATTGATTTTATTATTATTATTATTATTATTATTATTTTATTATTTATTATTATTATTGGTCATTCAAGGTGATTTATTTATGCGTGAATGTTAGGCGTGATTTACTCATTCTCGAACACTTGAATAAGCATTCATCTCACTCCTTTTACTCATCAGGCTCTAGTTACTCATCTCATTCACGTCAGTCATTTCACTCATCTCATTCACATCATTTACTTGCTTATTTTATTGATATTACTCACTTCACACATCGGACTCACTTCACTTCTCTCATTTTCACTCTTACTCATCTCCGTCCGCGCATTCATGTCACTTCTCTTACTCATCTTCCTCCTCTCATCGTCATTCATCTCACTCTTCTCTTTCATATCACTCGTTTTACTCATCTCACGAATGTCAACTGTCAGTGACATCCCGTGAAAGATCATTCATCTGTTATGACGTCATAGGCCGGTGACGCATCATCTCGTGACACAGGAACATGATTTCGGCCAAGTGTCACGCTGGGGGAAGCTGCCAGGTTTTGTCATCATCATCATTAATTGGGTCATCTTCATTATCATCACCACCATCATCATCATCATCACCATCATCATTTACTCATCATTATCAACGGCATCATCACCACCATATTCATCATCATCATCATCGTCAATGTAACTTTTCCTTCATTATCATCACCATCACCTTCACCTTCACCATCATCATTATCATCATCATTGTAACTTTTTCTTCATCATCACCAAAGACATTTTTCTTTTTCTTCAGGGATACATACTTTTTTTTAATGAATGTTCATTATACGGACATGGCATATACACAGAAAGAAATGCCTATCTGGCAGTCTAGACATACATACCAACCGGACAGATAGATAGATAAACGTATATCTATCAGAAAGATAGACAGACATGCATATATTTCTGTGTATATGCATGACCGTATATGTGAAGCTCAGTCACGGAATTCGAAGAAGAAAAAAAGAAAAATTATTGGAAAACGAGGCAGCAGCTGACCTCTGTTTGAAAACCATTATTTCGGGAGCCGGGGTTGGGGGGGGGAAGGGGAGGGGAGAAGAGGGGAGGGGTGGGGAGGGGAGGGAAGGGAGGGGTGGGAGGGAGGGAGATAGAGAAGGGGAGGGAAGGGAAGAGGAGAGGAGAGGGAAAGAAGGGGAGGGAGAGAAGGGAAGGGTGGGAGGGGAGAGAAGGGAAGGGGAGCGGAAGGAGGATAAGAGAAAGGGAGGGAAGGGGAAGGAGAGGGGAGGAGAGAGGGGGGAGAGGGGAGGGAGAGAGAGGGGAGGAAGAGGGGAGGGAGAGAGGAAGGGGAGGGGAGGGGGAGAGAAGGGGAGGGAAGGAGGGAGGGAGGAAGGGAAGGGGAGGAAGGAAGGGGAGGGGAGGAGAGAATGGAAAGGGAGGGAAGGGAAGGGAAGGGAAGGAAAGGGGAGGGGAGGGGAGGGGAGGGCAGGGGAGGGGAGGGAGGGAGGGAGAGAATGGAAAGGGAGGGGGAGGGAGGGAAAGGGAGGGAAGAAGGGAGGTAGTGGCGTACTGACTGGCACAGAACCACGCTAAAATTGGAGAACCTCGGTCCATTTCCCGACAAATATAGATGCACAGCGCCCACACACGTACAGACAGACATACAGACGTAATTACTGGTATATGCTTTTGTAACTACCCTCCCTGACAAGGACGATAAGCATACAGAACCAACTTGGCCGAAGGAAAGCCCTGTGCAACTTGGATCATACCAGCTCCTTCGAAATTATTCATTTACTCATACTATTACTGTTACTCATAGTTTTGGATCATACTATTACTATTACTCATAGTATTGACTCTTACTATTACTATTACTCATAGCATTACTATCATCTTTAGCTTCATACTCATACTATTACTATTACTCATAGTATTGACTCATGCTACTACTTTTATTCATAGTATTGACTCATATTATTACTACTACTCATAGTATTGACTCATATTATTACTATTACTCATAGTATTGACTCATACTATTACTGTTACTCATAGTACTGACTCATACTATTACTATTACTCATAGTATTCACTCATACTATTACTTTTACTCATAGTATTGGCACATACTATTACTATTACTCATACTATTACTGTTACTCATAGTATTGACATACTATTACTATTACTCACAGTATTGACTCATACTATTACTGTTACTCATAGTATTTACTCATACTATTACTGTTACTCATAGTATTTACTCATACTATTACTATTACTCAAAGTATCGACTCATACTATTACTGTTACTCATAGTATTTACTCATACTATTACTACTACTCAAAGTATCGACTCATACTATTACTGTTACTCATAGTATTGACATACTATTACTATTACTCACAGTATTGACTCATACTATTACTGTTACTCATAGTATTTACTCATACTATTACTACTACTCAAAGTATCGACTCATACTATTACTACTACTCATAGTATTGACTCATATTATTACTACTACTCATAGTATTTACTCATACAATTACTATTACCCACAGTATTGACTCATACTATTACTACTACTCAAAGTATCGACTCAAACTATTACTATTACATACTAGAGTCATGACCGCGAAGCTTAACAGACGATTTCCATGAGCGCTCGGTGGCATGGGTTCAGAAACTCAGAGACAGTGCCATATATACTAAGGTGCCCAAGTGAGACGGTTTTGGATCGTGCCTCGAGTGCCAAAGGTTCTTGTCAGAGAGGATGATCGTAAATCGGTTATCATTATTGTTGTTTTTGCTATTATCATTGTTATTATCATTATTGTTGATTTTATTATTATTGTTATTATTATTGTTATTATTATTTTATTATTTTTATCATTATTATTATTATTATCATTATTGTTGTTGTTGTTGTTGTTATTGTTGTTGTTTTTCTTATTATTATTACTGTTATTATTATCATTTAATCATACCTATGTACGTATACATGTATTCAGGAAGGTAAGATCAGGGAGGAATTCGAAACTGTTGTCTCATCTTGCAATAAAGCTGTTGTGTATTTTGTGTTTTTTTTCTACAGCATAATCAGGTACACATATAAATGTTTTATATGTGTATTTGTATTTGTGTTTGTTTGTGTTTGTGTATAGGTTATATTGTGACTTGTGTTTGTATTATATATATATATATATATATATATATATATATATATATATATATATATGTGTGTGTGTGTGTGTGTGTTGTGTGTGTGTGTGTTGTGTGTGTGTGTGGTGTGTGTGTGTGTGTGTGTGTGTGTGTGTATGTGTGTGTGTGTGTCTGTATGTGTAGGTTTATTTTTGTGTGTATGTTTATGTATGTGCGCAGTCTGTGAATTTATCTGCATGTATGTGTACTTACATGTGTATTCGTTTATTTGTATTATGTGTCGTTTTTCCGCATGTTTTTTGTGTATGTGAGTTTGTATTTATATGTGCATATATTCATACGTGAGTTTGTTTCCATGTGTTTTATGTATGTATACATCCTTGTTCCTCCTTGCATTTTCACATTCATTATTTTCACGCGTGTCTTTCTGTATACACATACATGTTTATTCCTCCTTGCATTTTCACATTCACCCATGTGTACATACATACATGTCTACACACGTACATCAATGGAGACGTGCGATCGTCGCCAAGCATCCCCCTGCCTTTTTTTTTCTTCTTTTCTTTTTTTTTGCGTCTCGAAGATTATTCTGTAGACGACACTTTCCTGAGACGAAAGAGTAGGCAATGGGGCGAATATTAAGGTTCCTCGGTTACTCTCGCCATGGCATGAGGGGAGTGGGGGGGATGATGGCCACTTTTGCTTGACTCTTTGTTGTGAAGCTTGCAGGTTTTGTTATTCTTATCATTTTCATCATCATCATCATCGCCATTATGTATACTATTGATATTAACATTATTTGTTATCGTTATTATTACCGTCATCATATCATCATTACTATTATCTTTGTTATGCTTATTATTATCACTATTTCCATTTTCACTATCCTTCTGATAATGTTAGTAGGGATAAAGTATATTAATACTGATATTTATTTTTCCTTCTTAACGTTTGGTCGATGTATACTGTAAAGTCGGCATGGAAAGTCGCCATAGAAGACCACACCATGCAATGATTCAGGCGATTTTAAGAGCTTTTTTCTGTAGTATTTCCGTCGTAATTTACCGGCTGGAAAGTTATAGCGGATTAGGGAGTGAAGAAACTTTCAATTCATATCTCTGTCTGTCTGTCTGTCCGTGTCTCTCTTCTCTCTGCCTGTCTGTCTGTGTGTCTGTCTTCTCTCATCCCTCTTCTTTCTCTCTCTTTTTTTCTCTCTCTTTATCTGCCTGCCCTCTCTCTCTCTCTCTCTCTCTCTCTCTCTCTCTCTCTCTCTCTCTCTCTCTCTCTCTCTCTCTCTCTCTTCTCTCTCTCCTCTCTCTCTCTCTCTCTCTCTCTCTCTCAAGGTCACTGTACAGCTAACACAAGGCACACGGCGGTTAAGGTCACTGAGCACACGGGTTAGGTCACGCGAGAGGATACATGACCTGGTAAATGTAGGTTGGCGATCCACTGTCTGCATGCCATCTTTCCTCCGTCTCAGCCAGTCCGCCGCCCCGTCACCTCACCGCCCTTGTCTGACCTCGCCCGCCCTCGCCCGCCCTCGCCCGCCCTCGCCTGACCTCGCCCGCCCTCGCCCGCCCTCGCCCGCCCTCGACCTCGACCTCTCGTCTGACCTCGCCGAAAACACACGCAAGAGGCATTGTTTCCCCGAATTGCTGCCTGGTCGTTCGGGCGAGTGCGGGAGTGGCGGTTCGGCAGTTGACGGTGCTTCGCGGCGCCGTCCGAAGCGGGGTCGCGTATGGTCGTCTCGTAACCAAAGGTGTTCGAAGACGACGGGAGACAGGAAGATAGGAACGAAGACGGGAACGTAGACAGGAACGAAGACGGGAACGGAACGAAGATGTGAACGAAGACGAGAACGAAGATGTGAACGAAGACGGTAACGAAAATGTGGACGAAGACGGGAACGAAGATGTGAACGAAAACGGGACGAAAGACGGGAACGAAGTGTGAACGAAGACGGGAACGAAGATGTGAACGAAGACGGGAACGGAACGGTGATGTGAACGAAGACGGGGAACGAAATGTGACGAAGACGGGAACGAAAAGGGGCGAAGCGAAGGCGAGCCAAAGAGGCAAGCAGTCGCGGGTGGCGGCCGAGGGCGCGTTCCCTACGTGGGTCTAAATGGGGGTTAGAATGGGGGGTGGGGTGGGGTGGGGTTCCTTCATAAGAGTAAGGGGGAGAGGGGAGTTGGGGATGACGGGGAGGCTCGGTTGCCTTGGTGAGGAGGCTGTTGTGTAAAAAGGAGGTTAGGGGGTGGGGGGGGAGGGTGAAGAGGGAGGGATGGAGTGGGAGAGAGAGGAGGGAAGGAGGGAGAGTAGAGAGGGAGGGAGGATGGAGAGGGAGGAAAGGAACGAGGGTAGAGAGAAAAGAGAGAGGAGGGAGGGAGGGTGGAGAGGGAAGAGAGAGTAGGGTGGGAGGAAGGGAAGGAGACAGAGTAGGGAGGGAGGAAGGGAAGGAGACAGACTAGGGAGGGAGGAAGGGAAGGAGAGGGAGAATGGAGGAGGGATAGAAAGAAGGTGAAGGAAGGATGGAGAGAGGGATAGGAGGAGGCAAAGAGAGAGAGAGAATGGAGGAGGGATAGAAGGAAGGATGGAGGAAGGGAGGTACAGAGGAAAAATGAAAGAAGGGACAGAAAAGATGAGGTGGAGATAGAGATGGATAAGAAAAAGATGAGAGAAGGGATGGAGAGAGGAAAGGAGAAGGGATGGAAGGAGAACGGAAAGATTATATGGAGGAGAGAGAGTAAGAGAGGAGGAAGAGGAGAAGATGGAGAAGAAGATGAATGGAAGGATGAAGAGAAAGAGGAGGTACTGGATGGAGAGAGAGGAGGAAAAGAACATGAAAAGAAACAGAAAAAGAGACGGAAATGTATTAAATGGGAATATAAGCAAATGGATAGATAGATGGCTAGTTGGAGAGAGAAGACAGATAGACAGATAGATAGACAGGCAGACAGACAGAGAGATAGATAGACAGACAGACAGACAGATAGACAGACAGACACAGACAGACAGACTGACTGACTGACTGACTAAGACAGAAACAAGCTGACTATGTTGAGCGTAGAGGAAAAAGGAAGGAGAAACAGAAAGAAAAAGGGAAAGAAGATACGGAGCAAGAGAAGGAGGAGAAGTGGGTTCAGTGGGCGTGTGATGGTGGGCTGGAGTGGGTTCGCCTGACTGAATGGGAGAGAGAGAGAGACGAGTGGTGGGGGGGGTTGAGATGACGTCACTGCTCTTTTGATTAATTCTTATTGTTATTTCTGTTGTCATTTGTTCATCATGGCTTTGTTGTTGTCGGTGTGTTCTTAATATTACCACGGGATGATAAGGATAATAGTAATGATATTGAGAATGATAGTAATGATGATTATTGATACTAATGATCGTTTTTAATACTATTTTTATCAACCACATCACCCTCTCCATTATCATTATTTGTTTTTGTTTTTCTTTTGCATTTTTATCATCAATATTGTTATTATTAGGTTGTCATTACTAGTATACTTAGAATTGTAATTTTACTAATGGTATTATTAGTGTTATTGTTGTCATTATTCTGATATTACAAAACAGTTCCTCGTCAGATCTTTTATCAATCTATCCCATTTTGGCCTCCTTGTAAAGAGGCGGTAATTACAATATATTATATTATATATATATATATATATATATATATATATATATATATATATATATATATGCTGTGTGTGTGTGTGTGTGTGTGTGGTGTGTGTGTGTGTGTGTGTGTGTGTGTGTGTGTGGTGTGTGTGTGTGTGATGTGTGTTATGTGTATATATATATTAATATATATAATATATATATATATATATATATATATATATATGTGTGTGTGTGTGTGTGTGTGTGTGTGTGTGTGTGTGTGTGTGTGTGTGTGTGTGTGTGTGTGTGTGTGTGATGTGTGTGTGTGTAATTTCTTCTTCTCTTCTTCTTCTCTTCTTCTTCTTTTTCTTTTCTTTTCTTTTTCTCTTCTTTCTTCTTCTTCTTCTTCTTCTTCTTCTTCTTCTTCTTCTTCTTTTCTTCTTCTTCTTCTTCTTCTTCTTCTTCTTCTTCTTCTTCTTTTTGGTACAGGTATCATAGCTGATTGAAATGATGATGATGATTATTGTTGTATTGAAATATAAAACACACCCCATTTCCTAAGAGTTAAACTCCCACTCAAAAAAAAAAAAAAATATATATACAATATGAAACATCACTTTGAAAGACAAACACACAAACAAAAAGGATTAAATTGGACAAACAAACTCAGACGTTGGAATCTACTCGAAATGTCTGTCGTTTCTTGCAGCCGACTCGATAAGAGGCAACAAGATAATTCAATGTATATTTGATGGCATTGCAACAAGGAGGCTGCTGCTGCTGCTGCTGCTGCTGCTGCTGCTGCTGTTGTTGTTGTTGTTGTTGTTGTTGTTGTTGTTGTTGTTGTTGTTGTTGTTGTTGTTGTTGTTGATGATGATGATGATGTTTTTTTTTATGTTACTGTTGTTTTTGCTGTTGTTGCTAATGTTGATGTCGCTGTTTTTTATGTATGTTGTTTTTGCTATTGCTGTTAATGTTGTGTTGTTAGTGTTTTTTTTATGTACTGTTGTATTTGGTTGTCTTATTGTTCTTACTCTTTCTCTGTGGTGGTGCGTGCGTTCGTGTATGTGTCTGTGGGGAGAGAGTAACCAAAGATTTTTAATTAAAGATATGTAGAAAGGAAGCCTGAGAGGCAGAGCGGGATACATACAGGCTCATTTATAAATCTGTGTGTCTGTTTGTCTATATATCACTCTGTTTTTGTGTGTATGTACTTGTGTGTCCATACATCTATTCATCTCTCAGTTTGTTTGTTTGTTTGTCTATGTATCACTTTATTTTTATGTGTATGTCTATGTATCTGTTTTTCCATTCATATATCTATCTCACTGTATATTTTCAATTTTGCGTATGTATTTGTACGCACGCACACACACACACACACACACAACACACACACACACACACACACACACCACACACACACACACACACACACACACACACCACACACACACACACACACACACAATGACCCTGGAATTTTTATCGTCTGACCAAGATATTTCCGATTAATACCCTGCGGATTCATGCATATACATGGACAGGCCGAGACGAGGGAGAGAGAGGGAGAGGGCAGAGAGGGATAGAGAGAGAGAGGAGAGAGGTGAGAGAGGGAAGAGAGAGAGGGAGAGAGGGAGAGAGGAGAGAGAGAGAGAGAAGAGACAGAGGGAGAGGAGAGAGAGAGGAGTGAGGAGGGAGAGGGGAGGAGAGGGAGGGCATAGAGAGAGGGAGGAGAGAGGGAGAGAGAGAGGATAGAGAGAGGGAGAGAGAGAGGGACGAAGAGAGGAGGGAGAGAGAGGGAGAGAGAGAGGAGGAGAGAGAGAGAGAGAGAGAGAGAGAGAGAGAGAGAGAGAGAGAGAAGAGAGAGAGAGAGAGAGAGAGAAGAGAGAGAGAGAGAAGAGAATGGGGAAGGAGGCATGAGGAAGTAAATATGATGGGGAGTTTGTGGGAAGAAATACAACTTTTCAAAACTTTTCCAGACTGCAATTTCACATTAAGGGTGACTTGTGTATGTGGGGGAGAGGCGGAGGAAGAGGGAGAGGGAAGGGGGGAGGTGGAGGGATGTGAAGGAGGGAGAGGAGGGAGGGAGAGGTAGAGGGTGGGGGAGGGGACAGATTGGAAAGAGGATGTGAAGAGAGGGAGAGAGGAGGAAGAGGGAGAGGGAAAGTTCAAGAAGGTGGAATGTGAAAAGAGGAAGAAGGGAGAGAAGGAGAGGGAGGAAACAGGAGGAGGGAGGGATAGTGAAGGAAGAGGAGAAAGAAAGGAGAGTCAGAGGAAAATGGAGAAAAAAGATGATGAAATAAAGAACAGTCAACGAAGGAAAAGAGGGAGAGAAAGAGGAATAAGCAAAGGAATAAGTAAACGAGGACGAGAGAAAGGAAAGAGAAGCGGGAGAGAAGAGAATGGAGAGAAAAGCCAAGTAAAAGATAAGAAAGAGAGATGAAGGAAAGAGAGGAAGATGGAAAAGAGAACGGGAAGGAAGAGAGAAAGAGAAAGAGAAAAAAAAGAAAAGCAGGGAGGTTGCTAAATATTTAAGGGAGGGGGAGGGGGAGGGGAGGTATGACTTGAAGGCCCATGAGATTATTGAATTCTAAAAATAGGCCTAAGCTATCTCTCGCATCAGGGTGCAATATTGCGAGGACGCCACCCAGCCTTGTAGCTAATAATAATAATAATAATAATAATAATAAGAAGAAGAAGAAGAAGAAGAAGAAATAGATAGATTAATAGATAAGTACATATGAAAAGATTAATGGTTAGATAAACAATAATGAATTGATAAATAGATACAAATAAATGGGTAGATGTAATAATAATGATAAGAAGAAGAAGAAGAAATAGATAAATTAATTGATAAGTACAGATGAATAGAAACTTTAATGAAGGAATTGATACAGATGAATAGATAGATGGTTAGATAAATAATAATGAATTGATAAATAGATACAAATAAATGGGTAGATGAATGATTAGATACAAATGAATGAATAAATGAATGCGAATAAATTGATAAATAAATGAATAGGTAAATTAGTAAATACAGAGATTGGGATAAATTTATGAGCAGGAAGGGAGGTATTTTCTCCCCCCTAAAATATGTTACTGGAGGGGAAAGAGGGAGAGGGAAAGAAGGAGAGGCAGAAAGGGAAGGACAGGGAGAAGGGGAGAAGGAGAGGATGGAGAGGACAGGAAGAGGGGGAGGGGGAGAAGAATAGAGAAGGAAAGAAGGAGAGGGAGAAAGGAAAGGACAGGGAGAGGGGGAGAAGGAGAGGAATAGAGAAGGAAAGAAGGAGAGGGAGAAAGGAAAGGACAGGGAGAGGAGGGAGAAGGAGAGGAATAGAAAAGGAGAGGGAGGATGGAGAGGACAGGAAGAGGGGGGAGGAGAGAGGAATAGAGAAGGAAAGAAGGAGAGGGAGAAAGGGAAAGACAGAGAGAGGGGGAGAAGGAGAGGAATAGAGGAGGAAAGAGGGAGAGGCAAAGAAGGAGAGGGAGAGAGGAAAGGACAGGAGAGGGGGAGAAGGAAGAGGGGAAAGGCAAAGAAGGAGAGGGAGGGGGGAGATGAAGAGGAATAGAGGAGGAAAGGAGAATGAGGGGGGGAGAAACAGAGAAATAGAGAAGGAGAGAGGTAGAGACAAAGAAGGAGAGGGAGAAAGGAAAGGACAGGGAGAGGGAAGAGAAGCAGAGGATTAGAGAAGGAAAGAGGGAGAAGCAAAGAAGGACAGGGAGAGGGGGAGATGAAGAAGATAGAGAAATGAAAGAGGGAGATGGGAGAGGGGGGAGAAAGAGAAGAATAGAGAAGGAAAGAGGGAGAGAGAAACAGGGGAGTGTAAGAGAGGGGAAGGGGCAGAGAAGAAAATGAGAGGTAGAAGAACAGCGAAGTGGAAAGAGAGAGAAGGAATAGGGAAGGAAAACAGGTAAAAGAGGAGAGAGAGAGAGAGAGAGAGAGAGAGAGAGAGAGCAGAATCTAATGAAGGGGAAGGCATGGAGGAAAGAGACGAGAAAGGAATTAGAATAATCTTGATAAAAAAAGTGGAATGGAAATAGGTAATGATCGCGTGAGAAGCAGAACGGTGAGCGAGGACAAAAAAATGGATGTGGACGAATGAAATACGAAGAGAGGCGTTGATAAATGCATGCGAAAAGAAAATGGAATTGGAGAAGTTAGGAAAGATGGCAGACTGCGATAAAAAAAAAGACGAAGTGAAATGAAAACGGACTCTAAATTAAGATAAGAACGAACGTAGGCGAGGAGAAGCAGACGCGGATAAAGGGAAAGCAATAGAGAAGGAAATAATGAATAAGAAATGATAAATAAAGCTATAACAATGAAATAAAGATTGAATAATCGATAAAGAAATGAGAAATTAAGAGAGAGATAAAATTGGAAGATATTTTAAAGAATTATAAACAATAAAACGGTGTTACATCAGATTTAAAGAACTGAAAGAACACGAAAGAAAATACCAACATCAATTAAGTATTAGATGACAAATATAGTCTCTACAGGTCAGCGGTGCCAAGGTGTGAACCGCAAGTCTCGACTCCTGTACCGAAACACATGCACTGACTGAACTCGTATTGTGTTCCGGATAAAAGAGTCAAAACTGAATTTTCACACATTGGTAACGGTGAATCTGGAAGTGGAGGAGACAGTATGTTTATTATTGTTATTATTGTTGTTGTTGTTGTATCATTGTGATTTTATTATTTTTGTTATTAGTAGTAGTAGTAGTAGCAGTAGTAGTAGTAGTAGTAGTAGTAGTAGTAGTAGTAGTAGTAGTAGTAGTAGTAGTAGTAGTAGTAGTAGTAGTAGTAGCAGCAGTAGTAGTCGTAGTATCATTATCATTATTATTGTTATTATTATTATTGTTAGTAGTAGTAGTAGTAGAATCATGATCATTATTAGTGTTATTTTTATTATTAGTAGTAGTAGTAGCAGCAGCAGCAGCAGCAGCAGCAGTAGTAGTAGTAGTAGTAGTAGTAGTAGTAGTAGTAGTAGTAGTAGTAGTAGTATCATTATCATTATTATTATTACTAGTAGTTGTAGTAGTATTCTACGTAACTGATATTGTTTATGTTATCCCGAGTCATTGCATAGTGTGTAAGGGCCATGTGTGTAAAACAATTGCGTTGTAGTTAATGGAATAAAGTCCTGAATTTATTTTTTTTGAATATTGACTAGCAGGGTATTCGATAAAAATATAAGAACAGTTTCAGATGCGATAAAGGGAGGCAAAGAAATCGATGGATAAAGAGAGGCCACAGAAGAATGGGCGATAGCAAAGGAAAGCCGATGAAATGAAACGTAGCGAAATGACAAACCAATTTAAGCCTAATTACATGGAAATGAAAACCTGTAACCTGGAGTGGCTGTCAATCCAACTTAACTTTGTAATTTCGTAACTTTAATCACATTATGTCGATGATTAATAAAAGCGAAGGTGATTATTAAGATTATTACCTTTGAAATGTTCTGACCAAGATGATCACATCGATACCAATGCTAATTAAGATAATGCAGCCATTGATAATCCAGATGATACTGATAACAAAGACGGGTGATTATGATACTGATCGTAATGACAACAGTAATGATACGAATGATGTTATTCGCCCGATATTTACAACATCTAATTTATTTAACCGCGAAAAAAACACTGAAATTCACCCCGCCTATTTTCACCGACCTGAGCCTTCTCGCCGTCTCCTTCCAGGCCAAGCCAGGTCGATTTTCCTGACAGCTGATTGGCTGAGAGGCTCGAGTGACGCTAACGATGACGTATTGGCTTCAGCTGATGGGGGAATCACGTGACCACCACCTCAACGAAGTGATTAAACTCGCTGTCTCTTGACCTGGCTCGGGGAATGGCAGCTGGAAGGGGTCAGGCGAGGTCAAGAAGAAAAGAAGGGAGGGGAAGGGAAGATTTTGAAGTGTTATGTTTTCTTGGAGCTTTTTTTATGATCATATTTTTTAATATATATATTTTTTTTGCGAGGCGTAACAAAGGGAATTATGAGGGGATCCGTCATTTATTATTATTGTTGTTGTTGTTATTATTATTACTATTACTATTACTATCATTATCATTAGTTTATAATCATTATTATTGTTATGATGATTATCATTTTTGTTATTATCATTGTTATTTTTTTATTATTATCATAATCCTTTTCATTGTCATCACTATAATTACCAATCATTATTATCATTATTAACTGTTTGATCATTATTAAGAATATGATATTTTTTTTTACCATCGTCATCATCAGTATGATTATTATCAGTAGTAGTAATACTGAGTTTCAATTTTATTCGATATTCTTATTGTTATTAACCGATTAAAAAATGGAAATCATATAATCCGTAGACTGCGCTTGCAATAATATTCTCGGGTAT
>NW_020869392.1:181256-183756 GCF_003789085.1 Penaeus vannamei | reverse complement strand
CAATCCTCCGCCGGGTAAGTTTTTTTTTTTTTTTTTTTTTTTTTTTTTTTTTTTTTTTTTATTAGTTTTTTTTTTTTTTGTTTTGATTTTTTTTTGTTTTTGATTTGATTTTTTTTTTTTTTTTTTTTTTTTTTTTTTTCTTTTCTTTTTTTTTTTTTTTTTTTTTTTTTAGTTATTTGAGTTTTCTTTTTTCTGATTTTTTTATTGTTTGTTTCTGGTTTCTGTTATCGTTGATTTTTATTATTATTGTTGTTATTTTTTCATTTTTGTTACTGATGATTATTATCATTGTTTTTTTATTGATAATGATTATTATTATGATTATGATAAAGATAATAATTTTCATTATCATTATCACTTGTCACTTATTATTATTATTATTATTATTATTATCCTTGTTGATATTATTATTATCATTATTATTGTTGTTGTTTTATTCTTGTTTTTGTTATTGTTATCATTGATAGTATTATCATTATCATTATTATTATTATTATTGTTAGTATTATCATAATGATTCTTATTATTTTGAATTTTATTGTTGATTAATATTATTTGTTTTTTTTTGACTTATTATTGACTGTTAATATTTTTTTAGTGTTCAATTGACTTGATTATTTTTTATTGCTCCCGTTATGAAACGCTTTTTTTTGGTGTTTTTGTTCTGCATAATTAAATGTACTTCCGGCAGTGTCAAAGCTACACTATTTTTATTTTGTTTACAGTACGTGTTCATTGTTTATTCCCCCCCCCCCTTTTTTTTTTTTTTTTTTTTTTTTTTTTTTTTTTTTTTTTTTTAGTTCCCCATCATGCATCGCACAGTTTATTGACCTATTCACCCCCCCCATCCATTCAAAGACCCCCTTCCCCCCCATCTAGCCCTCCTTCCCTCAAAACCAATGAAAAAAATATATATGTTATTGAATAGGACTGACTATCCACCCTTTCTCATAAAAAAATATATGTATGTTTATATATGTGTGTATATATATACATATATATATACATATATATACATGTGTATATATATATATATATATATATATATATATATATATATATATATATATATATATATATATATATATATATATATATATATGTATATATGTATGTATGGATATAGATATTTATAATAGAGTTGACTATCCCCTCACACTCAAAAAAAAAAAACATTGCATAGAGGTGACAGTCAAACCATCTGACGCCCCCCCCCTCCGTCAACAGGTGGGGGCTGGGTGGACGCGAGCGATGCAGTCCACGCGGCGGCGGCGGCGGCGGCGGCGGAGGGCGGGGCGTGTGGGTGCGGCGGCGGGCCCCCTCGGCAGGCCGCTCCCGACGGAGGCTACGGCTGGGTCATCGTGGCCGCCAACGCCCTCCTGCAGGTGGGTGGATCCTCGTTGAGGAGCTGTTGGTTTGTTTGTGTTTCTCCTTTTGTTTGATTTTTTCTTCTTCCTCTTCATTTCCTTTTTTCTCTTCGTCTTCTTCTCTTCTTCATCTCATTTTTCTTCTTCGTCTTCTCTTCTTCTTCATCTCATTTTTTCTTCTTCGTCTTCTTCTTCATCTTCACTTTTTTCTTCTTCTTCTCCTTTTTTCTTCTTTTTTTCTTTGTCTTCCTTTTTCTTCTTTGTCTTCATCTCATTTTTTCTTGTTCGTCTTCTTCTCTTTCTTCATATCCGTTTTTTCTTCTTCGTCTTCTTCTTTATCTCCTTTTTCCTTCTTTTCTGTATTTCCCATTTTGACTTTCTTTTTCTTCCTGTTTTTTTCGCTTCTTAGTATGTTATTTTTTATTATTTATTTATTCAATTAATGACTTCTCATAGATACTTTTTTATCGAGCCATTTGTTTATTTTATGCTTATTTTTATTTTTTTCACTCAACCTTCGCCCATCCTCACACCCCTGGCCCCACTCACTCACCAACTCACTCACTCACTCACTCACTCACCCACTCACTCACTCACTCACTCACCCACTCACTCAATCAATCACCCATTCACTCACTCACTCACTTTCTCGCCAACTCACTCACTCACTCATCCACTCACTCACTCAATCAATCACCCATTCACTCACTCTCTCACCACACCTCACTCACTCACTCATCCACTCACTCACTCATCCACTCACCCACTCACTCACCCACCCACCATCCACTCACTCACTCACTCACTCACTCACTCACTCACTCACTCCACTCACACTCACTCACTCACTCACTCACTCACTCACTCACTCACACTCACTCACTCACTCACTCACTCACTCACTCACTCACTCACCCACTCACTCACTCACTCACTCACTCACTCACTCAATCACCCATTCACTCACTCACTCACTCTCTCACCAACTCACTCACTCACTCACTTATCCACTCACTCACTCACCCACTCACTCACCCACCCACTCACTCACTCACTCACCCATCCACTCACCCACTCACTCATTTAGCCACCCACTCACTCACTCACTCACTCACTCATTCCCTCACTCACTC
>NW_020869392.1:176256-178756 GCF_003789085.1 Penaeus vannamei | reverse complement strand
GGCAGTGGTGCAGTGCGGTAATTGCTTATGATGCTGTAGTGCAGAAGATGGGTTGGGGTGGGGGGTAGGGCAGGAGGGAAGGGGAGGAGGAGGAAAGGAGATAGAAGAGGGGAGGGGAAGAAAGAGGAGAGAAGAAGGGGAAGAGAGGAGGAGGAAATGGATGGGAGGAGGAGGGAAAGAAGTTAAAGAGGGGAGGGGAAAAAGAGGAGAGCGAGGGGAGGAGGAGGGAATGATAGGGGGGGAGATAGAGGGGAGGAGGAGGGAAAGAAGATAAAGAGGGGAGGGGAAGAAAGAGGAGAGGAGAGAGAGGAGGAGAGAGAAGGGGAAAAAAGGAGGAAATAATGGATGGGAGGGAGAAAGAGGGGAGGAGGGAACGGTTGGGAGAGGAGATAGAGGGGAGGAGGTGAGAAAATAATAGAGACAGGAAGAAAGAGGAGATAAAAAGGGGAAAAGGGGGGGGGGAGGAATAGGTACGAGGGGAGGGAAAAAAAGAGGAGAGGAGAAGGGGAACAGAGGGGGAGGGAATTTATGGGAGGGGGATAGTGTGAAGGAAGAGGGAAAGACGATGAAGGATAAAGGGGAACAGAGAGGAGAAGTGAAGGTAACAGGAGGAGGAAATAGGTGGGAGGGAGAGAGAGAGAGAGAGGAGAGAGGAGGGAAAGAAGAGAAAAATGGGGAAGGAAGGAAGTGGAGAGAAGAAAGAAAAGAGAGAGGGGATGGGAAGGGGAAAGGGGAAGAGAGAGAGGAAAGAATGATAGAAGAGGAGAAAGGAAGGGGTGAGAAGGTAGAGAGTGCAGAGAAAAAGGAAGGAAGGAAGAGGAGGGGGAAGCGGAAAGAGGGAAGAAATAGGAGAGGAGGAGGGAAATGGAAAAGGGAAAAAGAGGGGAGAAGGAGGGAAGAGATGGAAGGGAAGAGAGCAGAGAGATGAAGGAATGAAGAGGAGGCGAATAGTAGTAAGAGAACGGGAAAAGGAGGGGTGAGAGGAGAGAGAGAGAGAGAGAGAGAGAGAGAGAGAGAGGAGAGAGAGAGAGAGAGAGAGAGAGAGAGAGAGAGAGAGAGAGAGAGAGAGAGAGAGAGAGAGAGAGAAAGTAAATGAAGAAAGAAAGAGAGAGTGAGTCAGAAGGAGAAAAGGGGGCATGAAGGGGTTAGATAGGACTGAAATATAAAACACGATGAGAAGGGGAAAATAAAGACACCGAGGGGATGAGAATAAAAGAAAGGAAATACTGGAGAGAGAGAGAGAGAGAGAGAGAGAGAGAGAGAGAGAGAGAGAGAGAGAGAGAGAGAGAGAGAGAGAGAGAGAGAGAGAGAGAGAGAGAGAGAGAGAGAGAAAGAAGAAGAAAGAAGGAAAAAAAGATGGGGAGAAAGAGGAAGAAGGATGGAGAGAGTCGAGCGAGTGAGGAGGGGTTGGTGGGGAGGGGGGAGGGGGGGGGTGCTCAGTTCTTGAAGCGTGGACAGTTTGACCTTCGTCTGCTTCCCCATTCACCCTTGACCCCACCTCCCCCTCCTCTCACCTTTCACCTGTCCCTCCATTCTTCTGTTCTTCACCTCCTCATTCTCTCTCCCTTCACCTATACCCCTTTCTCTCTCCCTTCAGCCTTTTTTCTTCATTATTCACCTCCTCTATTTCTTCCTTCTTTTTCCTCCCTCCCCTACTCACAATTATTCACCTGTCCTTATTTTCACCCACCCTTCCTTTCCCTCTCTTCGCCTGCTCTTCTCCCATCCTCACCTTTCCCATCCCCTCTCTTCACCCCATCGTTCTCCCCTTTTCATCAATCCTTCCCTTTCTTCTCTTCACCCCTCCCTTACCCATATTTCTCTTCTCTTTTTCCCCATGTTTCCCTTTCTTTCTCTGTCCTTTTTCACCCATCCGTTCGCTCACCCATTCCCCCTTACCCATATTTTCCTCCCTTTCTCCTCTCCCTCCTTTCTCTCCTCTCTCTCTCCCCTTCCCCTCCCTCCCTTTCCCTCTCTCTCCTTCCCTCTCCCTCCCTTTCCTTCCCTCTCCCTCCCTTTCCCTCTCTCTCCTCTTCCCTCCCTCTCCTTCCTCTCCTCCCTTTCCTCTATCTCCCGTCCCCTTTCCCTCCCCTCCCTCCCCTCCCTTTCCCTCCCTTCGCTCTCTCCCTCTCCCTCCTTTGCCTTTCTCTCCACTCTCTCCCCCCCTTCTCTCCCTTCCCTCTCCCTCCCATTACTGCAAACTCTTATGCTGCAGTAGAGAGAAAAAATAAACTAAATAAAAAATAAAAAATAAAAAATAAACAAACTCTTATGCTGCAGTAGAGAGAAAAAATAAACTAAATAAAAAATAAAAAATAAAAAATAAACAACTTATGCTGCAGTAGAGAGAAAAATAAACTAAATAAAACATAAAAAATAACAAACTTATGCTGCAGTAGAGAGAAAAAATAAACTAAATAAAAAATAAAAAATAAAAATAAACAAACTCTTATGCTGCAGTAGAGGTCTTAATGGCGTGCTTGGTTTATCTGCAGGCATT
>NW_020869392.1:148756-151256 GCF_003789085.1 Penaeus vannamei | reverse complement strand
AGGAGGGGGAGGAGGGGAAGGAAGACAGGAGGAGGAGGAGGAGGTGGAGGAGGAGGAGGAGTGGGGAGAGAGAAGTGGAGGATGAAAGGGGCTGGAGGAAGACAGGAGGAGGTGGTGGAGGAGGAGGAGTGGGGGAGAGGAGGAGGAGGTGGTGGAGGGGAAGAAGGATGGTAGAGGGGAGGAGGTAGAGAGGAGGAGGAGGAGAGGTGGAAGGGGGATGGAAGAGGAGGAGGAGGGAGAGAGGTATGTGAGAAGAGGAGGAGGAGAAAAGGAAGGGGAGGGGGAGAGAAGGAGGAGAAAGGGAAGAGAAGGTGGAGGGGAGGAGGAAGGAAGAGGGAAGGAGGGTAGTGAGAGAAGGAGAGTAGAAGAGGGCAGAGGAGTTGGGGAGAAAGAGAAGAAGAGGACGAAGAAGAAAGCGAAAAAAGGAGAATGATAATAAGAAAGGAAGACGATAACGCATGAGAAAAGAAGGAGGAGGGAGAAGAGAAGAGACACAGAAGAGAGGACGGAGATGTGAAGAGGAGGAGAGAACAAGAAGGAAGAAACGTAAGAAAGGAAAGGAAGATAAAGAACAAAGAGAAGAGGAAGAGCAAGAGGTCTTTCCGCTTCCCATCCGCTTCTCTCGGGTCTTTCCTCCCTCCTCTTCCTCCCTCCCTTCCCTCCTGCCTCTCCCCCCCCTCCCTCCCTCCTCCCCTTCTCCCTTTCTCCCTTTTCCCTTCCTTCTCCCTCTTCTCTCCCTCCCCCACCACCCACTCCCCTGCTCCCTCCCTCCCCACACCCACCATCTCTCCCTCCCCTCCTCCCACTACACCAACACCACCTCCCCTTCCTCTCCCCCTTCCTCTCCATCCCTCACCCCTCACCCCTCACCCCTCCCTCCCCTCCTCTTCCTAGCACTCCGCAGTTCACAAGAAATTAAGCCTTTTTATCCGACCATCAAAAGGAGGGTCCGGCGAGCCCCCCCCCCCCTCCCCCCCCTTGCTCTCTCTTTTTTCTGTCCCTTTCTTCTTCCTCTTGTATTAACTCCAATTAGGGCAAAGAAGAAACACGGAAGATAGGCAGCTGCGGGGGTGGTTAGAGACTGCGAGAGGGAGATAGGAGACGGGCGGGGGTGGAGACAGGTTAGATGGAGGCGAGAAGAGGGAGGGAGGGAAGAGGAAGGAAGTGGGGCTCGGCATTGAAGAAGATGGAGAGAGAGGACGTAGGGAGGGGAAGACGGACGAGGGGAGAGGATGGGAGGGGGAGGGAGAGGGAGGGAAGGGAGGAGGGACGGGAGGGAGGGGGAGGGAGGGAGGGAGGGAGGGAGGGAGGGGGTAGGAGGGTTAGAGGAGGAGGGAGGAGGGGAGGAGGAGGGAGGGGAGGAGGAGAAGGAAGAGAAGAAGAGAAGAGAAGGAAGAAAGAAGAAGGGACAGACGGACGTGTATGTGCGGGCGTGTGTGCGTGGGTGTATACTTGCATGTATAATTATAAATTATGTTTACATAAGTGAGTGAGACTTGTGTGTGTACATAAGCGGAAATTGTATGTGGATAGTTGTCCACGTGTCATTAGGCTGCACAGTCGGAAATGGCGAGTTTATATTGAGTGCGAGGACGAAAAACTGATGTCTCTCGTCTTTTGAATCTTATTCCATTGCGCGAATCACCTTAAAAAGAAAGAGAGAAACTATTGGAAATTTCCGTGTTCAGCAGAGCGCGGGTATTGCTCTGCTTCCGATGCAAATGACTTCGACTTTTTTTTATTGGTTATGAAGGGGAATACGAGCGTAAGAATTAGACGGATTCGCCAGTGCCATTCGGTGATATGTAACCTACTTTTGTTCTTCCTGGATGATAATAAAAGAAGACAAAGATGAAGATAGAATAGTAGGAAAGTAATACGTTCATCACCAATTCAGTTGAAGCTACCTTTTTTTTTCTTCTTTTTTTTTGTCCATGGGGTCACGTGGTTAAAAGAAATTACTATTATTGGTTTTCCTTTATTTTTCCTTTTCTGTTTTTTCTCTTTTTTCCCCGTTTAGTGACTCGTTGTTGTAATTTAACCTGCGCCTGTCATGTTCCCCTTGCAGAATATGTAATGCAATTAAGGATTGTAACTTTTCTCTTCCTCTCTCCTCTCTCTCTTCTCTCTCTCTCTCTCTCCTCTTCTCTCTCTCTCTCCTCTCTCTCTCTCTCTCCTCTCCTTTTTCTCTTTCTCTTCTCTCTCTTTCTCTCTCCTCTCTTCTTCCTCTCTCTTCTCTCTCTCTCTCTTCTCTCTCTTCTCTCTCTCTCTCTCTCTCTCTCTCTCTCTCTCTCTCTCTCCTCTCTTCTCTCTCTCTCTTCTCTCCCGCGCAGTCTCGTCGAGTTATAATTAATGTGTGTAATTGAAACTCGTTGGAGTTGATTATGAATTGGAATTTCTTTTTTTTTTTGTGGAGAGAAAGGAAAAAAAAAAAAAAGAAAAAAGTAAAAAAGTAATTGCATGTGCATAGAATAGATAGATAGAGGAAAAGGGTGGGAGG
>NW_020869392.1:141256-143756 GCF_003789085.1 Penaeus vannamei | reverse complement strand
CTTTCCTTTTCCTATTTGGTTGATGAGATATTAGTTAATGTCATCAGTCCATAGTGCAGTTACAGACTTTGATTTTTTTTAATTGAATATGAACGATGAAGGGTTATGTGATAAGCGGTATCATGATTTTATTTTACTAAGTTAGAAATGTTTAATGAGCTTTAATGTTTATATTCTATTGCAAATGTGTTGTATCTTTTCTTTTGCAACTTGTATGCACCTAATGATGAGAGAGAGAGAGAGAGGATATGAATTTAAAAAGTGGAACAAACTGGTATGTTATGATTTAAGATCCTCTCCATCTGTTATTAGCAGTTTCATCGTTTCAAGCAAATAATTAAAATGCGATGCAAAGATGTTGGTATTTCTAGATTAGAAAAAAAATGGATAATTTGATTTACATTAGAATGCTTTGACATGTTATTGCAACTCGGTTCTCAAGACAAATCATTGTACCAAAGATGATATTTATACATTTATTGAATAGTTTATTTTATACTTTTATATATATACATATACATACAGGACTACTCCCATATCAGATTGGTAATATAGTGTTAAAAATATGGATATTGATTAAGAGGAAAACTTTAATACATGAATGTTTAATTGATATACAATGGGATTATGTATGTTTGATTTTAATCTTTTTAATTCAAATATCTAATGCTTACAATAAACATCATTCAAAAATACTAGGGATATGTCAGTTACTTATAGTCCTTCAAGAATCTGAAATAAGGTACGATTTTTATGTAACAATAGTCACAATTATGCTGCTTCTCTGTTATAATGAAAAAAATGATTATTGTGAATGACATGTGATGTGTTTCTATAGCTGCTATTTACATTTTTAAACAAATCTATACTGTATTCATTTATTTCAGTCGGTGGAAAGCTTTAAAATGAGACATGATTTTTGCTGCTGTGTTTGCTAATGTGTAATGATTTTAATCTTTCATTGATTTGAAATATACTCTTAGACAATTTTCAAATGATTTTTTCTGTGATATGTTGGGGCATTATGCCAATGTATACTGTACAGAGTATATTTGTATATATTTTAATGCCTCTATTTGGATGAAATGCATTGCTATATTTTCTGGGCAGTATTCTTATGTTACTGTCCATTGGCTTTCACAGAGAATCTGTGCTGATCTCATGTGGAACAAGTGAAATTTACATTGTTCAGATTTATATGGAAGGAGTGACATGGTGAAAATCTAAATAAAAGGTCTAAAAGATGATTCTTGCTTTGTTAAGGTATTTCCATAGATGTCATCAATTACGATTCATTGGCTTTGTAAATGTTACTCATAATCATGTCATGAATATTTTATCTTTTGTCATAGACCAAAGAATACATTTATGAGTCTACACCTATTTTTATTTCTCTTCTCATCCATGTTATATTTTCATATTTCCACTGACTATATGTCTAACTACTTTCACATAAAGAAGTATCAGATTGCCTTTGTTTTTTATTATTCCTAGCTTTTTTTTATAAAAAATATTTAATGTTTAACATCTGTGCTTGTCCATATGATTCCATTTTCCACTTACCAGTAATGTTCATACATACTGGATATTTATACTTTGAATTATTCTGTATATATGTCTTCATGTAGTCTATCTATATTTTTTTCAAAAATAGACCTAAAGACCTTTGAATTAAGAGTTCATTAAATGGAAACATCAGACTTCATATTAGAAACTGATGTAACCTAATGGGAATAATGTGTAAAAGAGTGATATTCGTAATGTTTACCTTGCAGAAAAGATATGAAAGAAGGTTGATAATAACTTAAAAAAGCAAGCTGTAACTGATGAATTTCAAATCTATATCCTTATCATGGTTATATAAAATTTTGATGAAGATGTGACATTAGAAACCATTAATTTTACATCTCTTGTTCAGTAAAGTTATTGATTTTCATTTACATTTTTTTTACATCATTCATATTATATATGTTTAATCTGAAGCCTCCATAACATTAATTTAGCAAAAGGCTTTTAAAGACAAGAACCAAGAAATAAATTAGACATTGATGTCACATAATATATATAAGCTATTCTATCACAGATCTAACAATAATCTCAATGTGTGAAAAGAACATTATACATTGTCTGCACTAACCTGTCTGCTTTGGTTCAATGTGCATTTTCTTTTCCTGATGTTTGGATGTCTAAGTATTTTTGTCAGCAGGTTTGAATGAGTGGGAGTTTGTGCAAGTATGTAAAAGTCATGTGAGCTCATACGTGTGTGTATAGAGAGTGTAGTGCGTGTACAGAAGACCATTCAGCCAAGAGGTACATTTGAAAAACATGCTTTTATACTTTTAATATTCTTAAATCTCATTAATTGGTAATACCCAGATAAGAGCCAATCTGACAACTACAGTAGGAATTCCATAAAGATCAAATGAAGAATAAGACGGATAATAATTTTTAAAAATAAGTTATGGTGTATTGTAGGGAGGGGCAGTTTACGTGAACACAT